>BQNB010210291.1:0-10279 GCA_026074375.1 Tanacetum coccineum
AATTGGTCAAAACCAGAAGAATTGGAATCGTGAAAATTTTGATTCATCGATTGACATTCAAAATTCGCATGAGGACCCCTACAATTTTCATAACAAAGAATTTGTTGTTGAAAACTTGGTAAAATTTGTGGGAACTCATCATAGTTTTGATTGTAGCATGGTTTCAGATTAGAGATAATCGAAACTTGTGGTGTACAATAGTGACCATAACGAGCATCGTTCCCGCAAAATTCACACAAGATTGGTTGAGAGTTTGTGGGGTGGTAAGAGAAACTTGGAGATTCGTTAAAAGAGTACGGAGTTGAAAAATCGATTGGATTTCCATCTCCATAAGTACAATTTGGACAAATTCCATCAATAAAATGACTACCGCACCGTTGGCACGTGCATGAATAACAATAAGAGTTATCCGTTGGTTGTCCACACCCCACACACTCATATTGGAAATAAAACTCCATGAGAATTAAATGGTTTAAGAGGGTTAGAAGAAAATGAGAATTAAATGACATAGAGGGCAACGAAGAATATTTTTGAAAATTTTATATTTTTAAAATAAGAAAATAATATTTTTGGTAACCGGAAGTCAATTTGCACACGGTAGCTCTCTAAATAAGTTCGTAAAGGAGCGGAAGGATTTAGTGAGCCGAAGCTTCTTAAGTACGTTCTTTCCTTTTTGTGTGATCCTTGGATCAAACCCGCCTTTTCCCCTCTTATAGCAAAAATATTCAAAGGTGAGCCGTTTAAACAAAATGACAACACGATTTGTTTTGTTGTTTTTTTAATTTTTTTGGATTTTTGTAAATACTTTAGGAAAAGTATTTGAGTTTTTTGAAAAAAAATTTGGTTTATATAATAAAAAATATTCACAATATAAGCAAAAACTTCACGGGGAAGGGTCTTCAAACACAATAAACTTCAATTCGATCTTCGTCTCACAACCTCCCCGGCAGCGGCGTATATAATAAATATATATAACATAAATATATAATAATAAGGGTAATTATCAAAGTTATCAATGATAAATATTCCAAGAGGCTTTTTAGAAGGGATATTCACTTTTACCCAAAGTAAAAGTCCTAAAAACCTTCCCGGGTCGTGTCCCGACGAGGCGTGAATTGAGAATCGAGTATCGGTTTGGGGAACAATGCTTGAATATCACAAATTTGGGTTGGTTTTCTAATTCTACGGGAAAAATCAATTAAAGGGCATGCTAAACTAAAAACGAAGGCAATTAAGAATTAAAAACGTTAACGGGATTCAAATCCCATTCTTTAAAAAACTAAATTCTACAAATTTTACCCTACAAATGTAAATTTAATTTTTACAAGTCCTAAATGATAAAAGAAAGTTTTTTTAAAAAAGATTTATATTTTTCTGACTTTTATTTTATTTATTATGAATTAAAAACATTTTTAATCTAAAAATTAATTAAAAATACTAAACTAAATGGGAAAATTTTGAAAAATTCATGGAAAGTACTTTGGACAGTTAAAAACATAGGAAAAATAAAATGAGGCCACCAGCTTATCACAATAAGCCGTAAATAAGCAAATAAGGTGTTTAAGCTAAAATGGCTAAAATAATATTAAGGAATTAATTGTGCAAACCTATACCAGATGGTCCTACTGGTACCGCTGGTATAGAGTGTGCGTGTTAAAGCTTAGGTTGGGTAGAGGTCTTGGGTTCGAGCCTTGGCTCACCCTTGACTTCCCTGACCTGAGTTTTTTTTTTGAGAATTTCTTTTTGAAAAGGCTTTGTAACTTAAAAATAAGCAACTTTTAAAAAATGACTTTTTATAAAAACTTATAATAACTTAAAAATAAGCACTTAAAAGTTTACAGATTGGCTTTCTAAACTAAGTGGAAACAAGCTAAACTGTTGGGACTTTTAGAGGACTCAATAAGCTAAGGAAGCAACAAAATAAGCTAAAAGCATCTTAATACTAACTTAATAAGTGAATCTAAACTAAAAGCAAGCAGACCTAACAGCTTAAACTCTAAAATAAGCAAACAAGAACTTTGGCTAAAATACAACCAAAAACAGCCTCATGAGGCAACTTTAAGCTACTTTTTAAGACCCATAAGCTATCCTTATGGGTCTAAAAGCTAAAAACAGATAAAGATGGTACTATAAGCTTTAAGAAAAAGCAAACTCTAAATATTTTGAAAACAAATAAGCTAGAAAAAAGGCACTTGAAAATGGCTTTTTAACTTAGTGTATGTTGAGTTATTTTTTCAAGTTTAAATAAAAACTTAAAAGTACTAATTTCAGCCTAAATTAAGCTAAGAAAATAAGTTTTAAAACAAAATAAGCACAACAGATCAAGCTTGATGCCCAAAGAGCTTAGTATCAAAATTAACCTAAAAAACAAAACTAATCAACCTAAAAATTGCAATGAAAACAGGTCTTAAAACGTGAAAAATAGACACAAAAATTTTTAGCACTTTTAACTATCAACTCAATGAAAATGTCTTACTTGAATCAATAATTCTAATGCCTTTAGGACTCTACATGATGCATAAACAAACCTTTAAATCAACTCTTGACCAATAATCAATTATCAACAGTTTTAATATCTTTCAAACCACAGATTTAAAGAACATATAGACAAACATTTGAAACTTAATTTTAAACTTTAACAATCCTTAAAACATATTCAAATACTTAATAGAGAGTGTTAAAGTTGGCTTAGTGACCCAAAGTGGTTTTAAAACTCATTTTGACCCATTTTGCCCATTGACCCAAACACTTCTTTAAAGTATTAAAATCCATTTTAAAACTAATTTAAATTGAATTAAGCTAAGAATTTTAAAGACAGATGATGAACTGTCAATATTAAGCACTAATAAGTAATTGGCAAACAATGATAAGCACCTTTAAATAGCCAACAAGATAGCAAGTTTTAACTAAATAACGACAGAATTTATGAAAACTTTAAAATAATAGTATTCTAAAAACTAAATCTAAACTAATTAAGCCATAAATAGGATTGACTAAGAAAATAAGATAGTTTAAGCACCAATAAGCAGAATAACAATGCAACAGTAAATTAAGCTATTAAGAGTAAAAAAATGAAACTTACTTGGTCCTGTGCTTAAACAAGGACAGAAGTTCTCTTAAGGAGCTTATCTACAAAAGCTCCAGCTTATCTTATGATAAGCTGTAAAGTTCATATAAGCCCATCCTTTTAGGCTTATTCTTCATAACACAAGTTGTGGTATTTTGGGTGATTTTGTTAAGACAGTTGACAAGTGTCTTAAAAACAGAATTAAAAGAGCTTATAAAAACTTGTTTAGAGAACTTTGAGAACACAAATTAAGCATTAAAGGTATTAAGCACAAAACATAATTTGCAGAAAAAACATGAATTTCATTAAGAATTTAAAAGGTACATTGCTTTGCAAATTAAATACAGGAAAATGAATAAGCTTAAATTTTATACTACTCCTAAATTAAACCTAAAACTACTCTAGATGTTCTTTTCGTCTTGTGCTTTTTTTCCTTTTATAAGCTGTGTGGGTCTTCTCTTTGTGTTTCTTGTGCTTGTTGTGTTTGTTATGTGAGGAGCATTAAAATCTTTAATCTGAGCCCTTCATCTTTCTTTGGCCCCAAGATCTTCAATCACAGCCCTAGATCCATTTTCTTGTAACTTTGTCTAATCAAATGAAAGAGGATTGACAAGGTGGATGTGTTTTCTAGCTGGTGTGAGGTTTAGGAGGGAGGTGTGACTTTTATTTGTCATGTTTCAAGGGGAGGTACAGATAGTGATGGGTGAATAGTAAAATAGGTGGGAAAAATTGTTTTGGGGATTTGGGTTAACAGGGGTTAACGGGGAAAGGGAGTATAATTGTTTAGGGACAAGGGATGTAATTGGTTTTGGGTTATAGGGACCAAATGTGTAAATATTAGGGACTAACTATGTAGTCCCTAAGGACTAACGATGAAAGGTTTTAAAGGTGTAGGGCTAACGGTTGTTAGGTGTGAATTGGGCTTATTTCATTTGTTTTGGGTCGAGTTTAATAAAAATGGGATGTGGGCTTTTAAGGCTTATAACACTTATAAGTGTTACAAATCAAGGCTTAATGGGCTGACCCGGCCTATTAAATGGGTGCGGGTTGGTCCATTAAGGTTTCTTCGGTTTCATCTTCGGCTTTGACTTGTTGACTTTTTGGGTTGACTTTGACTTTGACGCTCTTTCCATTCCGTGCTCGGTTTTGTCCGTTTTGGCTTTATTTTTTTTCCTTTAGTGAATATCCGTTACCTGCACAGCATAAATCACAAAACAAGCGTATATTTGGCATTTTATATTCGTTTTTGGTCATTTAAGCTCGTTTTTATAGGTAAAATGTATGTGTAATTAAGCACATACCAACTGTTTGGATTTTTAAGACTAAATATGCAATAAGTAAGACAAACAAGCTGAAAACAGATAAACTAGTATACCTAATAAAGACTTAGGACAAAGAAATAAGCAAAGATAAGTAGTTGAAAAGTAGTTAAAAGCATTTAAGACAGTTGACACAAAACAGCTAGTAAAGGACTTTTGACATAAAAAATTTAAGCTACTTTTAGAGACTAATGAGCACTAAAAAGGACTTTAAAAACTGAAAGCATATTTTGATTGACACTCAAATAAACTAAATAAGCTAAAAATTGACAAATTGACTAAAGAAATAAGCTAGAAATGACAGCTGATTTTGGCAAACTACACTACTTTATTTTTGGCTTTTTGAGGAAAAATGACACTTTTAAGCTTATAATTAAGACTCAAAAACTCTTTTGACCAACTTAAAAACTCAAAACAGATTAAAACCACACTACAAAGAGCTAAATTTAACAAAATTTATCCTAAGTTAAACTAAAAATTCCTCTCTAATGATCTACAAACTTAGATACTTAAATACTAATACTACTAAACTGTTTTTAACCTTAGAAGCTTAAAATGCAATTTCAAAAGTTATAAACTCAAAATATAAGTGCATTGATGTATATAAAACTAATTTTGCTCCCCAAAACCATAACTTATATAGCATTTTAGGAAATCTAACCAATAAGCAGTTCAAAAGTTCCTTTGGTTTAGCAGACTTGAATAAAAGATAAAACAAACTAGGAACTTAACAAAACTTAATTCTAAAATTATTAAAACTTATTTTTAGGCTTGATAAGAGCTTTTTAAAACTGATTTGATCCCTAAAACCAACCTGATCATCATTTTACTATGATACTACTTCTTATCCCAAACACCCCTTTAAATTCTTAAACAAACTTATAAGCTAAAACAGATCTTAATTAGCCCTAATTATTGAAACCAGATTTAGAACTAAGCATATTAATGACAAATTAGCATAATCTAAGGAAAAATAAGCATAAACTAATAAGCTAGACTAAAAAGCAGTTTAGGCTAAAACTAAGTAGTTTCTATTAAAACTAAAACTAAGTTATTTTAAACTAAAAATTAGACATAATAAGCTAACATTAGATAGAATAAGCATAAATAAGCATAGAAAAAGCACAAATAAGCATAGATAAGCAGAATGATAAGCAAAACTAGAAATTAAGCTTAAATAAAGTAAAAGAGAAAGTACCTTGATCCCAGCTTAACAGGGATCTAAATTGCTCAAATGAGCTTATTTACAAGCTCCAACTTGTTAAAAACAAGCTGGTAAAAGTGCCTATAAGCCCATCCATGTCTGGCTTATCTTCCAAAAGCTTTTAATGACTTAGCAAGAGTTTTGAATGGACAGCTTATTCAGTTAAGCTTTAAACAAGCTTAACTGAATGAAAACTAGTTTATTAGGCAATTTAGAGCTTATTAAGCTTATTTAAGTGAAATCTAAACACATTTTATCAATTTGCATACAAGTAAAACAGGAATTTAACACAAGATATTAAAGGAAAACTAAAATTTTATTAAACTTTGAAAAGGTTACAAGCTGAAAATGAAATTAAAACATTGAAAAAGACAATAAGCTGGTAAATAAGCTATTACACTACTCCTACTCCTACCCCTACACTAGATAAATCCTACTGTGTGTTTGCATCATCAATTTATAGTGATGGGAGGAGTCCTCTAAAGCCTAAGGAGCATTTTATGATCTTTAATTTGAGCCCTTGATTGTTAACCGCCTTTCAATATGTCCTTTTCAACCCTTGGATCTCTTACACGTCCCATCATCCAGGGTGTCACAAGTAGTGCTAGGGAAACCTTTTGTGGAAATATCCAACATGACTCACGACCCACCCGAAGGAGTAGTCAGGTTCACCAACAGAAACAATAAAGTTGCCTATAAGATGCCCCATAAGATAGAACAATATGACTCATTGTCGGACCTTGAAAAAGTGCACACAAAATCAGTCTACCTTAGGAACGAGGAGGACAAGAGAAGAGGAGTAGAGTATGTAATGAGCAAAATATTAGGATTTTACAAAGAATGCATAGAACTCGGACCCGAATACTTAACAAGAATGTATGATGAAGGAGAAGTCACGTAAGAACGTGTGACTTCGAGTCTAGCTACAAGACTCGTAAATAAAGAATAGCGCTTCTTGGGAGGCAACCCAATATTTACTTTTCCCGCAATTAGGAGTCTCATGTGTTTTATTCTTTTCATTTTATTCTATCATGTTCGAACTTTATCTAGTAATCATGCTTTGTATTGTTTTTAACCTCGTCTTAATTTCAATCAAAGGTATTTTGAAAATAATAAGTGTAGAGGAATCTATCCGGTTTTTAAACCAAGTTCAAACATGTTAAATAATTTGTTTAGATTAATTCATGTCAGTTTCAAGTCATATGAGTAAATTGTCAAATATCAGGTTTTATGCAGCTATTTGTACAGGAATTAACTTATGGAATCAAGTGCAGGAGATTTTTCATCAAAAACAAAAATTCCATTTTCACAGAACGTGGAGACGGCGTCACGATTTACACGCGACGCCGTCACAACGACACCTGTGACGGGGTTAGGCTTTTCCTGACGGCGTCAAACGCCTAGGTCCAGAAAACTTAAAGTTTTTAATTATTTTTGAAAATAAAACTTGCATAATATTTAAAATATGTAATCTTCTGTTATAAACCTGTAAAATCAATAAGTTTAACAATTCTCTCATCCTATCTTTACTGCTTTATCGAATCAAACCCTAAATTCATATTGTATATCTTTGTATCGCACATTTTATGTTTGGTGTAGTTGTCTTTGTCTTTGATTACAGGTTATATTTGATGAGAAGAAGCTTGGAAGTTCTTAGGAAGTTTCATTGGACAATTCTTGGATGACGATTTAACCAGTTATCGCATGTTTCTTCTCCATTATTGAGCAAACCAGGGGAGTACTAGTTTCTTTTCCTTATTTTCTTTTCCCTTTATTCGTTTTTATGGGTACTTCTATAGAACATTGAGGACAAAGTTCAACTTAAGTGTAGGGGGAAATAAGCCTTAGAAACTATTATTTCATTTGCCATTTGCTTTGTCCTTAAAATGATGGGTTATATATTGAAACATAGCATAAGAGGTGATTTTGACCCAAATTTAAATTTTTTTATGACACATACCGACGAAAACCAAGAATTAAGAGCGTCTCATGAATAGGAATTTATATTACTAGCACAAAAACCCTCAAATTCCACCCCTCAAAATGTTAGGTTCGCCCTTAGATGTTATACCTTTAGCTTGTTCGAGTTAAGGAGTGAGCAATCATGTGTGTCTATTCCGTCGTTACGAATGTGTATGCGTGGTTTTGTCGCCTTTTCTAGAACATTAGTATTGGTTACTTTAGGATTATGAGAGTGTACCGGTAGTATATTAAATTCTAGAACTTGTTTTTGTGATGCATCCCGAGACCGTATAGTAAGTGTTAGGATTTTCTTGATAAGAGGTATTAGGATTAACCCATGTTTTAAACCTGTAATTGTTATGGTGGTCATACTGATCATATAACTATCCTACACCCTTGCCATGCACTCACCTTTAGTGCAAGATACCCCTAGTACAACCCTTTGAGCCTGTCCTTTTTCATGATTCTCGTAATTTTCTAGTTAAGCCAAACTATTAGTGAAGAACATTGTTACCCTTAAACCAATCGTTACACCCAAATAGCCTTAGCCCACCTTGTATGTACTCATTTTTAGTACATTATTGTTTTAACCCAAGTTAATTATTGAGTACACGGTTGCTAAGTCCTTATCCTTGTAAATACTGTTTTGGGACGATTGGGATTCATGGTAGTATTTATTTCGTGAAAGAATGAGGAAGAAAAGTTAAGTCAATACCCCCATATATTTGTTAGATGATCTCCATGTTATTTTGATCCACCTCAAATCGGGTCATTAGTTAGACTGTAAATATCGAGCATGTAAAAGCTCAAGTGTAGGGGTACGTGTTAAAAACCTCAAGTTATGATGTATTATGTTATTCAAAAAAAAAGAAGAAAAAATAGAAAAAAAGAAGAGATTGATGTAGAGTTGTGTAGAGTTTGTATATCTCTGTCTGAGTCTTGGCTTAGCAACCAAACCAACGTGTATTCGTGTAAATAATTAGTTAACCCTTCCACTCCAAATTCACCCAAAGCCACACAAATGTATCCCATCCGTTTCCGTTTCCATTATATGTTATCTTACACCTACACCACACAACCCTTTAAAAAGATCTTTTAGATAGTAATGAATAATGCTTGCGCCCAACGATGGAGGTTTGATCCTTTACTAAGCCTATTGTAATTTATATGCTATGACAGGTAATGAGTGTTGATTTTCTGTTTCCCCCTTATGTTATAATTCATTATACACCCGAGTAAAAGAGAGAATCTCATACACTTATGTGAGGTGCTAGTATATACTTTCCGTGCTTTTAATTACGAGGTCTAGAAGGTTGTGTTGTAAAATACTTTTAAAGAGTAGGTAAAATGACCCTCATATTGCTATTGTCTAGGTAGAAAAGCCTATTTTCTTGAGGACAAGAAAATCCTAAGTGTAGGGGTATTTGATGAGGTGTCATTTTATACACTTTGTGGAAAACTAGAAGGGGGGTTGAATAGTTTACCGCTTTTTAATTTAATGTTTATGTTTGTTTATAAAAACTTAGATTTGACTTTTTGTGAATTCAATACTTGCACAATATGAATAATATAAACAAGTAAGAACAAATAAAGAAATAAGTGATAAGAGTTAGAAAGATCAAACCACAACACAAGGATTTATAGTGGTTCGGTTACGAAGCACCTCTTTGCCCTACTCCACTCCTCGAGCACCTAACTCGAGAGTTTTCTTCACTATGTCAACAAACTCTCTTATGGCGGAGAAAACCGTACACAACTATCGCTTATATCAATTTCCGACACTAAGCTAGATGTCGAATTCTAATCAGCTAGAACCAATCTATCACGACTTCACAACTTCTTCACTACTTTCACGACTTCACAACACTACTACACAACTTTACAAGATTTATAAATGATTTACAAGTTATGATATGGATGCAATAAGATTGCAATACACACTTGAGGTGTAATACTTCTTCACTTGATGATGGAAGTATTTTTCTCTTGCATTTGAGGAATTGAGCTTGGATCACTTGGAAACAAAGCTTTATGTTTAAATGATCAAAGGATTTTAATGAGATGTGTGGGCTGTTTTTTATCAGAAAGAATGAATGCAAAAAGTGATAAAATAGTAAGGAATGGTCCATTATTTATAGGACATTCTGGAGGAGCGTCTACCTATGCGCGGTCCCCTTAAATAGGTGGGCGGTCCCCTTAAAGATAAGGGGGTCGCCCGTGTATTTAAGGGGGCCGCCCTAGACTGGGTGCTCCCCAGTTTGTCATTTTGTGTAGGGGGAACTTTCTAGCCGTTTTAGGTTCGAAAATTTGAATTTCAAAATATTTATTTTGAATAAAACATTTCTTTTAATTGTAGAAAATATTTTGTAATGTTTATAAAAATGTTTACAATATTTTATAGAAGTGTGAGGTTGAATAAAAATTTCCTTTGATCTTAAAATGCATTGAACATTTATTTATTCATACCTTTAAGTGATATAATTTTCAAGATGAAAATTTACTACTAATTACTTATTTACGTTTAATTTTACATTGAACGTTTTTATATTTTGTGATTATCAAAACGTAAAGATGTGAAAAATATTAATAATGTTTTTAGGCATTATTTCTATCAATAATCCTGATATTTTAAAATTATAGTTTTCATTTATTTGATAGCCTGACACATTTAAATCAAGTCATTATTGCCTTTTGCTATTGATAGGAACACGTGGAGAGATAGAATTA
>BQNB010210293.1:0-10279 GCA_026074375.1 Tanacetum coccineum
AGTGTTGTAGGTAGTATAAAGGTTATTTATTGACAAATATATGAAAGTTTTCTTTATATATCTTTTTGAATCATTTGCAATTTTTTTAAATGTGTTTGTACGTTGAAAGTTTGAGTCATTGAGCAATACATTGAATACATATATTGTAATAGTTTTTTTATGATTGCATTATGTATAAATCAAAGTAGAATACCATTTTTTTACAAAGGCAATAGTTTACCCTTTTAACGGTATACTTCCACGTCTACTAATCAAATTGTGGCTACCAAAGTCCTAGCAGACACAGATATATTTGCATATATTTGTTGTTGTATATTAGAAATAAACTTAAACAAAGGTTAGGGGGTTAAGTGTGTTTGGTTTTATGACCTAATTAACAATTAATTAACACGAGTACGCAACGGAATTAAAGATCACATGTAGAACATATTAATTAACAAGGATAGAAGATGATTACCTTTTAGCACGAAACGATACACCATTTAAAGGTAATCGTTAACACCGTCTTCTATATACGCGTGTGTATAATGTCACACGCAAAACCACCAAGATCTAAAGTAAGATCTCTCTAAGCTTCCACACACAATACGTTCTTAGCAAACAATGAAGTATGCTAGTACTAGTAGTGTTTTAGTAAACGAACACCACGACACTTGAATCAAATCAACACGTGAGCAAAACCACCTTGTGGTGGTGGTTGAACACCAAACGAACACCCTTAAGGGTTGTTTGGTTTCGTTCGAGCAAACAAGGAACAAACCGAAACCCTTTTGGGTTTGTGGGATCGGTCGAACACAAGGGAGAGACAAGGAGGGTTTAGGGTTATTGATTTTCTAAAAACACATTACAATAATGAACCTTAAGTCCTTCTTATATAGCCTACACAACTTGGAGAACAAGCAAGCGAGCCCAAACCCCCTTTTTGCATATTTGTCCTTAATGTTTAACTTTTAAACATTTAACTAATATATTTATTTATCGTTTACTAAAAACACTAATTAAACATTGTTTACGTATTAACGTGTGCGTCCCCTTAGGCTCGAATAAATAATTCGGACATATATTATTTACGATGGACATATTCCAACAGGATTGCCATTCCAAACTCTAATTGAAACTTTATAAATTCAAAACTGTGTATAAAAAATGTGTACAAGTAAATACGTAAGGCTCCCATTTAACAACTGTGTTGTATAAAAAATAGTGTATAAAAAATGTGTGTATAAAAAGATGTGTATAAAACCGTGTATAAAAATATGTATATAAAAAATGTATGTATGAAAACTTGTTTATAAAAATGTGTGTATAAAAATGTGTAGATAAAAATTTGTATAAAAACGTGTGTAAAAATTGGCTAAGTTTAGTAACTTAGGTGAACAAAATCGCAAAGTTTACTAACTTATTTGTATTAAAAGTCAAATGTCACGCTGGCAATGTAACCGGGAATTAACACTAGCAACCGGTCACCGATAGTTCGATACCAAATTTAACCGGTTTTTATTGTCCAGTAACCCAAATGAACAAAAAAAAGTTTAGTAACTTAGGCGAACAAAAGTTGATAGTTTAGTAACCTATCTATCTAAAAACCCTTTTTATATCTAGCAAGCTCAGTGGTCAAATCAGCATTAGTTTCTCTTAACTTGCGATTGACCGTGTTGACTTTCTCAACTTTAATTGCCAAATTATTATAAAGTGATTCAAAATAAGCATGTGTTTCCTCAGCAGTTGCAAGATGTTAATCTACTGTTCCCCCACTTTGTTCCACACTAGAAACCTCAGAAATAACGTTACTATCATTCTGTTGTACTTGGTGTGGTTCAGGAATGGGCTCGAGTAGCTCAGTTACTGCTCCTCTTGAGTGAACATATTGAACATATCATTATTATAGCAATTGTCATAATGGTGTACCTCAGTTGATCCGTCTGAATCATAGACGGGAGATTTGTCAGTCTGAGTACCCGATGTCGATGCTTGTTGCAAATTCTCAATCAAAATGTAGTTTGCATTGACTTCCTCAATCTCTTTAAGATCCGCTGCAGTAGCCATCAAATCAAATTCTTCGGCTTGGAGTTGAATTCCTGCTTCTTCCTTTTGCGCAATCGGCAGCTGAGTCTGAAGATAGGCAGCATCCCTTCTTCTTGGTCTGACTGTGAAGTTCCTAGCAAGATAACCCAATCATCTGCAGTTGTAACACCTTATCTGATTACCATTATTCCCATTTGCATTACCCTCAGCTCGTGCTGCTACAACATTACCATTCCCATTTGGATTCTGATTAGCAATCCCCGGAACAACAATAAGCCCATTCTGATTTCCAACATTCTGAACACCCGGATTCTGAACTACATTCTGAATAACTTGATTCCCGACATTCTGTACTGCATTATACCCATTTTGATTTCTAACATTCTGCCCTGCATACTATCTAAACTGATTACCTCCATTGCCTCTAACCATCTGCATTTGTCTGTCTTGACCCATATTCATACATTACGAGGGTTAGATGAAATTCTCTGGTTGTTGTTGGTTGGGGTTGAGTAGTTTAGTTTGAATGCCTTAGCCATTAGAACAAGTTCCATGTTTATTGTGGTTGTGAGATCTGTAATGTCTTTGGGATTTGGCATTAGTTATTGCATGTAGTTCTGGTTGAATGATGTTGTGGGTTATAGTTGTTGTTTGGTTGTGGTTGTTGTATGTAGGTACTTGATGATAGTTGATCTGGGTGAAGCACTGGATAATTGAAAGGGTTGTTGGAATTTGCCATGAGTGCTAAAGGATCATGTGTTTTTGCAAGTCGTTTTGCTCTTAGATCATCTACCTCCTTTTGATTGTATTTCAAGAAATCATACAACTGGGTGTAATCTGCTGTATGCAAGTCCTTTGTTTGATGAACAATGGTAACATGTCGACTCCATTTTGGTTGTAAGTTGTTTAGGAACTTGAGATTGCTTGCAATCTTTTCTCGAAAACGTTTGTTTCTCTTGAAATCATTCATCAGCTTTGAGAAATGATGATAGTAAGACTCAATAGATTCCCCATCAGTGGAAGTAAACCTTTTCCATTTATTAAACAACTTAGCCTTCTTCTCTTGAATTCCTATATCAGAACCTTTCATCATTTGTTGCACACGTAACCAGATTTCCTGAGAAGTCTCACAGCTGTCAATAGTAGCATAGGTATCTTCAGGAAGACCGAGAAGTATAGTCTGAATGGCTTGATCATCAGCTTTAACCTGTTTAAGCTCTTTCTTAGTGAGTTCATCGTCTGTCTGCTCATGAAAGGTTTCATTGACAGGAACCTCACGGTCTGCATCACATGGTTCAGGAATCATTCGTTTGACATATGGATCATTCATAATGGAATGGTAGATCAACTTTCCATTTGGTCTACTCTTAGCATAACGGAGAAGACGTAATGACCATGGAACATAGTTGTCTTTGTTAAGCATAGGAGGGCAGTTTTCGGAACCGGCTGCATAAATGTCTTGTTGAGTCGACATTGCAAGAGTGATGTGAAATGATAAGATAGGGTCGTTTTAGTGATTAGTGATTATGATTTGTTTGATTAAAGTTAAAGAGATTAAGTCCTTGGGATAGCACGGGATTTTACAAATCTATGACTAAAACCGGAAAAGGATAAGCTTTTACGGGATTTTACAAAGTCAAGAAGAAACTGTGAAATGATGATTGTTTGATGTTAATGTTTGTTGTTGTTGAATTAAGTGTTTGATAAGTCCAAGTTTAAGTTGTAGTCCTTGATAGATAATGGTCCAAGTTTGTTTGACACTGAGTTTCATGGAGGTTTGACTAGGTATGAAATGGCAAACCACTACGGAATTGGCAAACCACCACGAAGATGGCAAACCTCTAGCAATAATACTGACCAAACCCCTGCCTAAGTACAAGTGTCAAACCGCCACCTTAAACCAAACCGCTGGCTAGTTGAGGAAAACCACTACCAATAATTAACAAACCACTGGCTTTGAAATCTTAGTAATCCGCTATCAAAGTTAACCCAAACCGCTGGCTAACAAATCTGTCAAACCGCTGGCAACTCTGGAACAAACCGCTGGTAGATAGAAGTTTATCAAACCGCTACTGACCCGCATAAACCGCTGCCTAACTTAGTTAACTAAACCGCTACGTAGAAGAGCAGTTAAACCGCTGCCAAGTCTGTTATACAAACCGCTAGGTAGAAAAATTGCCAAACCGGCACCAAATGACAATTTTGGCAGAGTAACGTTTAGTAAAGCCAAGATAAATTCAAACCGCTACTATAACCTGTAAATCGCTGTTTGAATAATCAAACCTCTATGAACAAGAAAACAGTAAACCGCCACTTGTTTATATTACCAAACCGCCACAAAATTATGCCAAACCTCTACCAATAAGACAAACCGTTATGTGTCACTTTCACACTTTAGACCACAAGGTCTACTATCTTTGTTTTCTTGCAACCTTTCAGCTAGCCAACAAAAGAAATACTCTTCTTGTTCTTATGCTTGTAATCGGCAAACAAACAACAACTAGTACATTCAAACATCAAATCGCTACCAAGAGTTTACTTGAAAAAAAAACATAAACGAACCAACTAAGCTAGATGAAGATTCGTTTAAGCTAGGAATAAGCTACATCTAAGTCAAGAATAAAGAAAGTACACTTGGAGGATTCAAGACAACAACAAAAAACATTGAGACTTATGGGTTTTCCATGCGTTTTGTACCAAAATTTTCAAACAAAAAGGAAAAACCAAATAAGCTATGTTTGATTCTTTAATAAGCTGTTTATAAGCAACAAGTAAGCTAGGAAGCTAATGCTTAAACACAATTAGCAATCAAAACACAAGAAAGAGCCACCAAGCCGTGGCTTAAAAAGAAAAATACTAGGACAACTTAAGCAAGGAAATAAGCAAGAATAAGCAAATTAAGAACACTAGTAAACCTTGGGCTTTTGATACCACATTTTACACTTATCAATCACATATACAAGCACACGAAATTAAAAGAAAAACTAGAGAGAGAGAGAGATGTTTAGAGAGAGAAATATCAAAAGGAAAAATAGCTACACATTGAATGAAACAAAGAGCAACGTCCTCTCCACACTTGGAGAGGGCTTTATATAGTGCATAGTAACCGGCCATGGGTCTAAGTGGGCTTCCATGGACCGGGCTTGATATCTAATGGGCTTTAAAGCCCGTAACTTAGGCCCAATTAGCTTATAGAATTCCTAGGATCATTAACTAGACTAATACAAGGTTCGGGAATATTAATGACCATCACTTTACATAAAACTAGGTCTAACATAAATGACGAATGGATTCTAACTTCTCCTCACTATTTTTTGTTTCCATTAAGAAAACAAAATTTGGACGATGAATTGCATAGAGTTCTCGCAAGTTCAAAACTGTTAGAGATCGTCCAACTCCCTGACAGTTCCACGACAACACTAACATTTATCGTGTGGCTATTCTAGGGAAGCCACCACACCCGCTAACTTGACATTTGGCAAATCAGTAGAAATGTACTCAATTGTAACATCAATCAGATCATTGAGATTTTCCAAAGCAATATTTGATAAAGCTTGTTTGTTCTTTCGTGCTCTTCTATTAACAATAGGTCTCAACTAATGTTGGGTCTTTTTTAAAGGGTGAGCTTCTGATAAGGAGGGTGATTGTGTTTTTTCAAATTTTTGTCTTTTGGTGGAAGGGGTAGAATTAGACGAGGGGCCTTCTTTTCGCTTTATTGATAATTTTGATAAAGCAGATTCAACATGAGTGATCCCAAGGTAGGTTGGTGAGCTTGTAGTTCTTACAGGGCTTGTATTTGGAGATTCAGTTGGTGATGTGACAAAATACACTGGTTCATTACTGAATGGCTTGTTAATTTTGTCATGAGGGCTAAATGTAGCATTCCCTGAGGAGTCATGTATGCTAACTTGAATGGGGAGTAGAAAAGGTTTGGGTGTGTGGTATGCATAGGTATTATTGGATGATGCGAGTGAGGGAATTAGTTGAAATACACTATAGGTAGGACATTGTTCGCTTACATATGATGTAACAACAGTCGTAGTAGTATGAGTAGCAGGTTCATCAAAAACCATACCAGAGACCATGTGTAAGGACGTGGTTGTTTAACCGATACAGAAGGATTAGTGTTCGCAACAACCACTTGTGAAGTATCATCTCCTATTTTTGGCGATGGCACAGGACACGAATCAATAGTAGTAGGAGACTTTTGAGATAACGATATACGCTTTGGTCAGCTTGCGCACATATTATCAATTAGTTATCTAGTAAATCTTGGGTCTCTTGGGAAAGTGCAAGTTTCGTCATCATGTCCCAAAAGCCCACATGCATAGCAAAAATATGAAAGTCTTTCATACTTAAAGGAGACAAATAAAGGCTTCAACCCATCGCGATGTAGTTCAATGCCAGGACACAAAGGTACACTTAGATCAACTTCTACTCGGAAACACAAAAAAGGTCGATTCAACTGAAGGCCTCACCCACACAATCGACTTCAATTAGGGTACCAATTTTTGATGCCAACTTTATAGCATAGCCTTTTGTCATTTTACCAAATGGGTGACCATGAGTCTGTACCCAAAACATACCTCGATTAAAGTTAATTTCCTCCAAAGTCTTATCCGGATTCCACGGCACGAGAGCAAGATAGTAACCCATAACCGACCACGGAGATTCATCAACGATTTTTTTGACATCAGTTCTGTTCTTGAATATAAATAAAAAATGATTTTGATCCCAATGGTGGACTTTAAAAGGTTCTTTTGTAAGCCAAGCCCCTTTAACAATTGAGATAACCCCTGATTTTCCTAAATGGCGATGATGGGATAAAACTTTACCAATGAGACAAAGATTGGGATCATGCTCAGCCATTTAAAAGATGAAATTTAAAGCTTAGAAAAAGAAGATGAAATGAAAGACAAAGAAAAAGAGATGAAAAGTAGGTAGAAAAGATGAAAAGAAGTAGAAAGTTGTAGAAGACCCAGTAGGGGGATAATACCTTACGTGGAGGTGGTGGCTCCCATAGGTTGATCCAGAGAGAGAATTTTGTTCACTCACCACTCTCTCTAGTCTCTACATGTCCTCTCATTAGAACCAACCATGGATCTTGTTCCATATTACCTTCGACGACTCCAAGATCTACTACAGATTGCCAAATATTCAATCCTACAAAATGCACAAACATAAACACGCCTACAAAGACAAATACACATACGACTGATGGTGGTGTACGACGGAGGCAACGACGGTTGATGATGAGCGGTGGTAGGCTGGTAGCAACACCAATGGTCGGTGGTGGGCATAAGTAGTAGCGGCGAATCAGGTTTGGTGAAGGTTGGTGTTAGAAATATTGAGTGGGTTATGGATTGAGGGTGAAGGGTTGTAAATTTGGCGAAGGTTGTAAATTATGGATTGAGGGCAACGGCGTTGGGTGGGGCGTTAACCCACTAACGTGCGTTGGTTGGTTTGTTTTTTTCCGATTTAAATGGTTGATGTGTGTGTGTTTTAACAGTGGGTGTGCTTTTAGTGTGTGTTCTAAGTGTGTGTTTGGTGTGCGTTTTTTTAGCGCATGTAGTAAAGAGGAAGAAGAAGAACCTTAGGTGTTTTTACATTTTTAGTCCTTGTAGTTTTAGTTTTTGTGGTTTATGCAAGTATAAAAAAATTGTTTTACTTTTATAAATTAAAAAAAATTGTTATTTTGTGTTTAGTTTGTTTTTATAAATTGAAAAAAAAATGAGTCCCAAAAAGTGATGTTATGGGGTGTTATGATTAGAGGGTATTTTGGTGTGGTGTTGAAATGTTAAAGCTGATGTGGCGCTGAGGTGGCTGCACTTTTTCGGTGTTATGACGCCTTGTGCTCTTAGATTATGCTTAGCGTGTGGATCAGAATGACACTAATGCCCTCGCATATGACAAGCAAAAAGACAAAAACATCCATCATGTTAGGGCATCTACAATGGAGTTCTATTATCCACTCAATGATTAACGACTCATAGTTTAATGCATTGTGGAAATCAAACTAGGAAATTATATTGATTGAGAGTTGGTCTCTGCACACACCACTAATATACTATGACATAGCTTATATATTAATATTTTATTACTATGTAACTCCCGTGCATATGAAAATAGGTAGAGATTGGATGAGTTTTGTATTTTGGTACCTGTATGTAGTTCTATGATTAAATAAAATTATGACGTGGAAATATATTAAATTTTGTAAAGCTCAATGCATTGTGAATGTTATATATGAAAAGTTGAATGATGATTTGGTAGTGACTGACAATCTATTATACTTTGTGTTGAATAATCCATTGAGGATGCTCTTAGACTTAAATAGCATCTAATGGAAAATCGTTTCCATCATTTGTCCGCAGGGATGACAATGATGTAAAAAGTGAAATTTAACATATGAATGCATTTTTGAAATTTCTAGGGGGTTTTGCGATGTCATGAGACCTGATGAAATTTTGATACATAGTGCTAATTTCCATATAGAATACTAAATCTTCATAAATGCATCTGGTCGAAAAGAATTATGTTATTGATACTTGCTTTAGTTGATATGTTCATAGATGAACAATAAATTTAAGGTCCGCTTGTTTAAGGTGTTTTGCACTGTAGGGATAGATTAACAACCAAAAACATGTGTTTGGTATGAAAACGTGGGTCTAAACTTTGGGTTAAATACTAAATATAATGTCATAAGCGAATGTAGTGCATAAGACCAGGTTTTAAAAAAAAGATTCTGATATCTTTTGTCTTTTTGTAAAAAAGTTGGTCTTAAATTCATATACATCACACATTATAATTAAATTTTTTATTTTATAATAAAAAATATAATTAATTTTTTTTCTTTATTTTTAAAATAATAATATTATAACATTTTTATATTTTCTCTCTCCTATTTTTTTTAAAAAATTACATCAAATTAAAATTTAAATCCAAATCCAAACCTAAAACGAACCAAACAGACCCTTAATTCCTGTATAACTCAACTATTTCAACTAGAATTAGAATCGCGCATATTTTTAATTTCCTTTTGTTATACTAAACGTAGTAGTTTATTTCCTGGTAGAGGTGGCAAAATGGGCGGGTAGGGCGAGTTCGGGCGATGGGCCAATCGGGCAACAGGCCAAACGGGCGCGGGACAAACGGGTGATTTTTAAAACATGGGTCAAACGGTCTCGGGTCAAACGGGCAAAGAGTCCAATTTTTTTTACGTTTAAGAACGTTTTCATACTTTTTCTACGTTTTCTACGTTCTTGTACGTTTTAAGCGTTTTCGTACGTTTTCGCACACCTTTGCACGTTTTGCACGTTTTTCTATGTTTTCGCTCCCTTTCGCACGTTTTTGCTCATTTTCGTATATTTTCGTATGTTTTTAAACGTTTGTTGTGCGTTTTTGACCGTTTTCATGCGTTTTTGATCTATTTCGACCGATTTCGATTGTATTTGACCGATTTCGACCTTTTTCGGCCGATTTCGTTCGATTTCGATCGTTTTCTACCGATTTCGACCGTTTTTGATCGATTTCGACAGATTTCGACCGTTTTTGGCCGATTTCGACCGATTTAGACCGTTTTGCCACCGATTTCGACCGTTTTTGGCCGATTTCGACCGATTACGACCTTTTTCGGCCGATTTCGTCCATTTTCAACCGATTTCGACCAATTTCAACCGTTTTCAACCGACTTCGACCGTTTTTGGCTGATTTTAACTGATTTTGTCTGTTTTCGATTGATTTTGATTGTTTTTTACCGTTTTGACTGATTTTGTTTGTTTTTGACCGATTTTGACAGTTTCGGTCGATTTTGTTCGTTTTCAACCGATTTCGACCAATTTCGACCGTTTTCAACCAATTTCGACCGCTTTTGGCCGATTTCGACCGATTTCGTCCGTTTTTGACCGATTTTGACCTTTTTTTGCCTATTTTGACCGTTTTTGACTGTTTTTGGCCAATTTCGTCCGTTTTTGACTGATTTCGACCGTTTGCCACCAATTTTGACCGATTTTGACCATTTTTGTCCGTTTATAAACGTTATGAAATGTTTTTGTACGGTTTCATCCATTTTTGTAAAATTTGTTTGTTTACATACGTCCTTCTCCGTTTTCCTCTAGTTTTCTTTGTTTCCTACGTTGCGTTCGTTTTTGTACATTTTATACGCTTTTATACATTCTTATAAAAAGTACTATAACGTATAAAAGCGTGTAGAATACAAGTAATCTTTGATATATAAACCAAGAACTAGAGAGAG
>BQNB010210294.1:0-10279 GCA_026074375.1 Tanacetum coccineum
CGTTAAGAGTTCGAGCATTAGTCATGACTATTAGCTTGGATCTTCCCAAACAGATCTTAAATGCTCAGACTGAAGCGCGAAAATCAGAGAACATTAATAGTGAAGACGTTGGGGGAATTTTGATTGAAAACGCTAAATTTCCAAAAGCGATTAGAGAACAAAAGTTGGAACCGCGTGCGGATGGAACTCTATGCTTCAATGGCAGGAGTTAGTTACCATGTTATGGCGACTTGAGAACTGTGATTATGCACGAGTCCCACAAGTCAAAATACTATATTCATCCGGGTTTCGACAAGATGTACCAAGATATGAAGAAGCTATATTGGTGGCCCAATATGAAAGCCGACATCGCCACCTATGTTAGCAAGTGTTTGACATGTGCTAAAGTCAAGGCCGAACATCAAAGACAATCAGGATTGTTGGTATAACCCAAGATACCTGAATGGAAGTGAGACAACATCACTATGGATTTTGTCACAAAGCTTCCTAAGTCGTCGCAAGGCTACGACACTATTTAGGTGATCGTTGACCGACTCACTTAGTCTGCAATCTTTGTACCGATGAGAGAGACTGATCCTTTGGATAAACTGGCAAGAATGTACCTAAAGGAGGTTATCACGAGACATGGAATACCTGTCTTAATCATTTGTGATCGCGACCCGAGGTTCGCATCAAATTTCTGGAAGTCACTTCAGAATGCTTTGGGTACTAACTTGGATATGAGTACTGCGTATCATCCGCAAACGGATGGACAAAGCAAGAGGACTATTCAAACTCTCGAAGATATGCTGCATGCTTGTGCAATCGACTTTGGAAAGGGTTGGGTTAACCATTTGCCATTAGTCGAGTTCTCATATAACAATAGCTATCACGCTAGCATCAAGGTTGCACCATTTGAAGCACTTTACGGTCGAAAGTGTCGTTCACCCGTTTGTTGGGCCGAGGTTGGAGAAGTTCAACTTACTGGTCCATAAATAGTTCAAGAAACAACTGAGAAGGTCATCCAGATCAAGCAAAGGATGCAAGCCGCCCGTGATAGGCAAAAGAGTTACGCTGACCTAAAGCGTAAACCAATGGAATTCTAAGTCGGGGATAAAGTGATGCTTAAAGTTTCGCCTTGGAAAGGGGTCGTACGTTTTGGCAAACGGGGGAAGTTAAACCCTAAGTATGTTGGACCTTTCAAGGTGTTAGAAAAGGTTGCTTACAAGAGAGCTAAGCAGGGTTCACAATACATTTCATGTATTCAACTTGAAAAAGTGCTATGCCGACAAACCGTTAGCCGTTCCGTTGGATGGACTTTATTTTGATGACAAGCTTCAGTTTGTTGAGGAACCCGTTGAGATCATGGATCGTGAAGTTAAACGGTTGAAGCGAAGCCGCATTCCATTAGTCTAGGTTCGATGGAACTCCAAGCGAGGTCCTGAGTTTACGTGGGAATGCGAGGATCAATTCCGGAAGAAATACCCACATCTGTTCACAAAGACCGCACCGTCGACAAGTGCCGAGACCACACCGACGTCAAGTGCTCGCATCGTGAGCCTTGAGGACAACTCTTTTAACAGGGGAAGTCTATAACAGACCCAGGTTTTCAAGTCATTGACGACGTCGATAAATCCACAATGTATTTTTTTTATTGTACGCATTTGCTTTAAATCATAAATGTTAAGCTAAATCGCATAAGCTAAAAAAATTAGCGTTTAATGTAAACGGGCATCAATCAATCAAGCGTTGGCATCAATAAAGTATTAAATAATTATTTTAAGAATAATTATGGTCATTGCTCATTTATTTTTATCGGTTACGAAAGTTAAATTCGTTTCGCGATAAATACGTTTAAGCATACCCGGAACCACAAAAATAATTATACGCTTCAACAAATACCTACGTTTTTATACAACGATAAAAGTTTATGAAACTTTATGCATATGAGCATACATATACATGTCCTATATAAATATATATGTACAAAATAACAAAGACATTACAAGTATACTTTTATAAAAATAAACTACACTTTACTTTTTATATAAAAGTTTCACTTACACTTTCTTTTATAAAAACACAAGTAATACAAAGTTTATAAAAGAAAAGAAACTAGAAACATCATCCCAATTCCATGGGATGATGTCTCTTTTAGGAAACATAGAAACATAAACCATTAATGAAGTATGGCCTAACTAGTTACATAGTGATTTTGACTATCTTTTTCCCTAATTCCCTCAACCAATGCCGCCCCCCCTATGACCATTTGACCATTTGGTCTTCAATGTATACTTGCACCTTTACTAGTTCCTTTCTATATATATACCATGCATTCATAAGTGTAAATGTCATAAACTCTTTACACTTAACAATTCATTTTCTTCCTCTTTTTCTCTCCTAAGGGTCACGGCTCACTAGCCGTCCCAAGCATCCATAATACAAAATTTATACACCTATTTACATACACTCTCATATCATATCAAGAATACCTCAAATATTTTGAAGCCTTGATTAAATTATTTACAAGTATTGAAGCAAGAAAATCAAGATTAGGTTTTTAATTTGGAAACAAGGTTTTCTTAAGTGCAAGCTTGGGTTTAAGGCTAAAAAACACGGGTTTAAGCATTTGTTTTTTCATCATCACATACATCATAAGGTCTATTTTAAAACCTTTATGCCTTTTATTTATGAGTTTTTTATGTATATGATGTCTGTATAGTGAAATCAGCCATTCTGAATACGTTTGAAACATAAAAATAAAATTTTTCTTGTAGATTTAGATTTTGTGCACTCTCACATGTTATTAGTTGGTAATATCATGAAATAAAGAACACATAAGTCTTGTACAAATTCTGGTTTAAAGTTTAAAAAAAAAGTTTCCTATGTAAACTTTAATTAAAATTAAGTAAAAAGTTTATGATCTTATGTAAAAGTTATATAACTTTTGTGATCGTGATGATCTGGACAAATATGAACGTTATGGACATTATTATAATGTATACTCTTATGAATATATAGTTAAAAAAGACTTGTGGAAATTGTGAGGTTGAAAAAGTATATAAACATATATATAAATAAGTATATAAAAGATCATATAGGTCAGTAGGTTTTCGAATTCTAAACAAAGGATTTTATGTTTTTATAAAATAATACATTTCACGACGATTCCAAAAAGGTAAGAAACTTGTCAAACGGATTAATAACGAAAAAGTTACGTTAAAAACGAGTTATACGTTAATTAAACGAAGTTTATAAAAACTTTTTATTAAATGTTATTCAAACAAAAGTATGATATTTTAAGAATAATACATATATTTAGGATTCCAAATGATAAAATCGTAATTTTTCAATATAAGAACGAACGAGTTATGAATTTTCGCGAGTTTAACGACAATTAATACTTTTAATAAAACTATTTTTATAAAGTTAACTAATCATGAACAGGAAAGTTATATTTTTGTAACTCATAAATATTCATAGAACTTACGCAAAAACGAGACGAGGACCGTCCTCAGAAAGAATCGTTAAAAACGGAGCTATAAGCGAATAAAATATACATTTACGAGTTTTTAACACGACAACAAATAGATTTTATAAAACTCACGTCTAATTGGAACAGTAAAAGTTACGGTTCACCAGAGGTCAAAATATGAAAAATGTCAAAATTATGATCAACTATCGTCCTTATACGAAAAGATTGGCATGAGAAACGATAAAATCCGGCTTAAAACGCAAAAGTTATGCCTAATTTTACTAAAACGAAATTATAACGTTTTTTACTTATTAAAACAACAATTTTAAACCCAAACCATTAGTTGGTGAGTTTGAACTATGTAGAATTACAATGGCGGTTATAAAGTACTATATTACTATGGAGTTCTAATGAGGCCATCTTCGGAGGGCGTAACGACGAGTTTGTTAGATTTACGATTTTAAAGTGTCCTAAACTCCTCGAAACGTCGAAGTCATGACCTCTTAAATTATGATAGCCCGTACGATAGTACGATGTAACAACTATAAGATATTTTAAGTAGCTCGTACTTAAACGAACCTATATAATTTAGGTTTGCATTCGGGATAATCGTAAAGCATTCCCACACTTGATATAAATTAATCAATCACTCACTTGAGGTGAGTTCATAGCCCTACATTTTTATGATTTCAATGATTTATAATTATGGGGTGGAAACATGCTTTGTTTTAAAAACTGGACGCAAGTATTGATTACACGTATGCCTAAGTATGTGATAACCCAAGTTAACCCACAATCATACTGTCAATTGCATAGATGTAAAAGGTTTGGGAAGTTCATATGAGATCGACGAATTGTATATTTAATAGATCTATTCGGGAAACGACCTCCCCGTTCGGGTGACTAGCTATCACCGAGAACGAACGTTATAGCATGTCGAATTTAGGATGTTTAGGGTTAGACATCCGGATGGGCGTAAATTGCAATATAATAGTTTTGACTTGCCAAGATAAGATTGACGAGCTTCAGTGTACATGATCTTAGTTGTAAATGTAATCTAGTTTCTGTGCTTGACTGCATGTTTGCATTATCACGGAAACTCTGCGCTCACTGCATATTTTGATTTATCAAACCTATGAATTCACCAACATTATTGTTGACGTTTTTAAGCAATGTTTTCAGGAGATCAATAGGCAAGGATGCATTGGGTTAGCATTTTTTGATGCAGCTTAAAGATTTTAGGTGGCATCCATATTTTGGGAAATGTATTGTCAACTTTGTAATATTCAACAATGAACAAGAAAAGCTATATGCTTTTGTATTAAGTCTTTCAATTAAATCCAATGTATCATTTTAAATGACTTTTTGTGCGTTCTGTATATATCTTGCACTATTGATCCTATGAGGTAACACCCCCGGACCCTTATTCCGCTGCGACCCAATTTGGGGGTGTTACAGATTGGTATCAGAGCCAAGGTTATAGAGAACCAGGTCAAATGTTTTTGCTGGACTATAACCGTTTTCAAACATTGCATTCATAAAAAGGGTTTTTATGGGAACACACTATTTGTTGCATTAGTCGCAGGGCACGGATGATCGTCCGACCACAGCCTCCTATGGCAGCATCTACTGAGGCACTGATTGCTGCAGTTGCCACTACATTACCATTACCATCACCTCCACCATCACCACTTACATCATACTCATCACCACTACCATAGATACTATCTCCACCACTAACAATATCATCACCATTACCTAAGTCACCTTCACCACAACCTATTAGTCCTACTAATCTATTAGGCTACAGAGCTGCTATGATCCAGTTGAGAGCCGAGTCACCATCTACTTTCCATCCACTACCACTACCACTACCACCACTTATCATACTTCCACGCATCAGAGCATCCATGGTTCTGATGAGAGCTGCCACACCATCTACCTACATTCTAGCACCTCGATCAGGGATACTACCATCAGGGATACCACCATCAAGGACACCACCACTTTTACCTATACCATTACCTACATCACCACCACCTTTGCTTCTACCCTCTACTGACTGTAGAGCGGATGTTCCTAAGGTTACGTATTGCCTCAGAAGATGTTGTGTATTGCTCTCGGTCCTAGATATGAGATCGGGGAGAGCTCATCTGCTCCTACTGCTAGGCCTACTGGAGGCTTTAGAGCAGATTATGGTTTTGTTGGCACTCTGGATGCTGAGATTAGGCGTGACCTGGATAGGGAGATAGGTTACGGGATTACTGATGTTTGGGAGGATCCAGATGAGATTGCAGAGGAGATACCAGCGACTGATGTGGCAGAGTTGGGTCAGAGGATGACAAATTTTGTCACTACTGTTAGGCAAGATACATATGAGAATTATTGGAGACTTGACGATGCACAGGATGATAGATTGGTGATGAGCGGTCAGCTCAACTTGCTACGTAGAGATAGGCGCTCCCATGCTCGCATGGCTAGACTTATGGAGGGTGAGGCCAGAGTTGCTCGTGAGGCTTAGGCACAGTCTATGGATGCCAGTGATACGTCACGTTCTAAGGTTAGAGCACTACGGACTATGGTTTTAGCACAACAGACTGAGATTGAAGATTTACGGGCAGCAGACCACAGACGACAGGCACAACTCGTAGAGGCACTGACTCTGCTGAGGACATTGCAGACTCAGATGGTAGCACTACAGAGTCAGCAGAGACCTGCTAGAGATCCAGCACATCCTGATGTACCGAAGGAGGCCGGTAGTAGTTCTTAGATCTGGTTATGTCTTAGCTATTTTGTATAGCCTACTAAGTATTACGGGTAACTCCCGGCTAGTAAGGCTCTAGGTTTTATTTTCATCTTGTAACCTAATGGTAGTGATCATTTTGTAACCGAACCAGTCATGTATGTTTTCTAGATTATATATGGAATGGATGTATTATGTCATGTCTGTAATCGAATTTATTATGAATGAATGTCGATTTAGCTACACCATTGTTAATTTCAATTCAGTTGTATATTTCACTGTGTGATGTGATCTCACTTTATTTATTGTGTATATGTCATGTCGCGGTTATGATTGTATGAAATCTAACGGGTATTATATTTTTGTGTGATTTTGAAGAAAATGGCACCAAAGAAAAGAACCACAAGATCATCACCAGCCACAACAACCACCACTACTACCCCTATGACTGATGATCAACTTAAGGCACTAATTACCCAAGGAGTTTCCGATGTGTTGGTAGAACATGATGCAACCAAAAGCAGAAATGGGGAAGATAACCATGATTCAGGAACGGGTGTTAGAAGGGCAGAATGAGTTGCTCGTGAGTGCACTTACCCAGACTTCATGAAATGCCAACCCCAAAATTTTAAGGGTACTGAAGGAGTTCTTGAGTTGACTCATTGGTTTGAAAGGATGGAAACTGTGTTCTGTATAAGCAACTGCATTATGGAAAACCATATCAAGTATGCTACTTATACTCTTCTTGGAAGTGCTCTAACGTGGTGGAACTCCCACGTTAGGACTGTTGGTCACAATGTTGCATATGCAATAAGTTGGACAAACCTAAAAAAGATGATGACCAACAAGTACTGCCCAAGGGGCAAGATTAAGAAGCTTGAGGTTAAGATGTGGAATCTGAAGGTTAAAGGTACCGATGTGGTAGGTTATAACCAACGTTTTCAGGAACTGACATTGATGTGTGTTAGGATGTTTCTTGAAGAGTCGGATAAGATCGAGAAGTATGTCGGTGGTTTGCCCAACATGATTCATGAAAGTGTGATGGCAACTAAGCCAAAGACCATGCAGGATGCAATTGAATTTGCAACTGAACTGATGGACAAGAAGATCGACACCTTTGTTAAACGTCAGGCTGAAAACAAGAGAAAGTTTGATCACACTTCTAGGAACAATCAAAACCAGCAGAAGCCTTCCAAAAGGCATAATGTGGCACGAGCTTATACTACAGGGCTTGATGAGAAGAAACCTTATGGAGGATCTGAACCTCTATGCTCTAAATGCAACTATCACCATGATGGTCAGTGTGCTCCCAAATGCCACAAGTGTAACAGAGTTGGCCATTTGGCCCGTGACTATAGGAGTCCTGCAAATGCTTATACTGCTAACAATCAAAGGGGCACTAGGGCAGGTCAAAAAGCTACTTACTTTGAGTGCGGAGCTCAAGGACATTTCAAGTAGGAGTGTCCAAAGCTAAAGAACAACAACTGTGGTAATCAAGGTAGAAATGACAATGCTCCAGCAAAGTGTATGTGGTGGGCAATGCAGGGACAAACCCGAACTCAAATATCATTATGGGTACGTTCCTTCTAATCAACCGTTATGCTTATATCCTATTTGACACTGGCGCCGATAGGAGTTTTGTGTCTATTGCATTTAGCTCCTAAATTGATATCACACCAACTACATTAGACCATTATTACGTTGTTAAACTAGCTGATGAGAAAATAATTAGAATAAACACTATCATTCGGGGTTGTACATTAAACTTCTTAAATCATTAATTCAATATCGACTTAATGCCCGTAGAACTTGGTAGTTTCGACGTCATGATTGGTATGGATTGGTTGGAAAAGTACGAAGCTGTCATTGTTTATGCCAAGAAAATCATTCGTATTCCCTGGGGAAATAAAATGTTGATTGTTCGCAGTGACGGAAGTGACCGGGGAAACAAGACTCGTTTGAACATCATCTCGTGCACTAAAATGCAGAAGTACATGCTAAAAGGATGTCATGTCTTTTTGACACATGTTACTACAAAAAAGACTGAAGACAAGTCGGAGGGGAAGCGACTTAAGGACGTACCTATCGTTTGAGATTTTCCTAAAGTATTTCCTGAGGACTTGTCGGGTCTTCCACCGACTCGACAAGTGGAATTTTAGATCGATTTGATACCTGGTGCTGCACCTGTAGCACGAGCACCTTACCGATTAGCTCCATCCGAAATGAAAGAATTGTCATATCAACTACAAGAACTTTCCGACAAATGCTTCATAAGACCCAGTTCCTTACCTTGGGGAGCTTTGGTCTTGTTTGTCAAGAAGAAGGATGGATCATTTTGAATGTGCATCGACTACCAAGAACTGAACAAGCTAACGTTGAAGAATCGTTATCCACTCCCAAGGATCGACGATTTATTTGATCAACTATAAAGATCCAATGTTTATTCTAAGATAGACTTACAATCAGGTTATCATCATCTTCGAGTACGTGAAGAAGATATCCTGAAGACGGCATTCAGAACTTGATATGGCCATTACGAGTTCTAAGTTATGCCATTTGGTTTGACGAACGCACCGGCGATATTTATGGATCTCATAAATCAGGTGTGCAAGCCATATTTGGATAAGTCTGTGATTGTCTTTATTGACGATATCCTTATCTATTCAAGGGACAAGAAGCAACACTAAGAACATCTTAAGGCAACTCTGGAATTGCTTAAGATGAATTGTATGCTAAGTTTTCTAAATGTGAATTCTGGATTCCTAAGGTACAATTTCTCGGCCATGTAATTAATAGTCAAGGCATTCACGTGGATCTCACCAAGATCGAATCCATAAAATATTGGGCATCTCCTAAGACACCAGCAGTGATTCGTCAATTTTTAGGTCTTGTTGGGTATTACTGAAGATTCATTAAAGGACTTTTAAATATCGCCAAGTCAATGACCAAGCTTACTTGTTGATCCCATGCCTTGATCGATTCTTTACGTAGTAAAGTGTTTGTTACCTTGGATGAATCCAAAATAACAATAGTTGAGACTTTGTTTGTATATCAAAGTGTATGCGGAATCTACACTTTGATACTCTAGAAGTATTTAGCAATGGAACAGTACCAACAATGAATATACCATAAACTGCTTCAATATTATTGATAATACGAGTACTCTTGATTAGTACTAGGGTTACAAACCTTGAAGCTATTACAATCTTTCTCTAAGATGTATTTGTCTATGTATGCGTATGCGTCTGCATGTATAAAACCTTAACCTAGGATCTCCTTTTATAAACTACAAGGAGTCCTTTACAAGATAACTATCAATCATAATCACATACAAATCTTCCTAAAATATAAAAGATATACATTCCTTATTTATCTCCATGCATCCTTATCTCCAAGTCAGCAGCTTTGACCATCAGCAGTATTAATCTTTCTTCTAGCAGTATTAACTAACTCTGACAGTACTAAGTATGTACTGGCAGTACTAACTCCATTAGTACTGTTAGTTATACCTTGGCAGTATTAACTCTTGTGAAGATTTATTCCCAACAATCCTCCCCTAAACTTGTGATTTATCTTCAAATCCCAAGTTTCTTCTGGATTAAATCTTCTAGACTTCTGATGATGATTCTTTCAAACACTCTTCTACTTCTGCACTTGAGATCTTATAAACCTTAGAAGTTCAAAAGCCTGTGAACTCTCATGATCAACCTCCAATCTTTTATTTAACATCTTTGTTATCGTCTCTTGACTTAGAGGGTATTTCTTCTCTGTCAGCATATGTATGGCTATACCATTCTGCATCAGTAAAATGTGAATACCACAAAAATCATATAAACTCCAGCTTATCACATTATATTCATGCTGATTCTTCCATATTTCATCTTCTTCATCAGGCTCAAATAAAGTGTGCATATCTCCCCAAAGCATTAGATCGTACCCTTCTGGTCTTGAAGTACTATACCTTTCCATGACTAGTATGTATAATTCTTATACATCCTGTCTATCAAAGTATTCAAGCATCTCACTCAATACTTTGTAGTTCTTGGAACTGCCATCTCCTTTGAAAACGTGATAATACATAA
>BQNB010210298.1:0-10279 GCA_026074375.1 Tanacetum coccineum
ACGATCGCATCCTCGTAACCCTCGGTGGGTGCTTCGAGTAATTGCGCCATAGTACGATTATCGGCCATCGTAACTACGGGAGGATTGAAGGTTTTTGGATTGTTATTTAGTTTCTCAAGATTGGGTGATTCAACAGAAGTTTGTCGGACTTGTTGTTGTCGACGTTTACGGGCTTGAGAACGAGTGCGCATGCACAAAATAGAAATATAAAAAGAAAATTTACACTAATTTTTTTTTGGTTTTTCAATGATTTATTCACAATTAATTTTAACAGACAATGAGATAAGACAACTTCAACCAAATAATCTACTTACTTCACGGTAGCTCTCAAAATGAAAAACGCACAAGCGAGCGGAGGAGTAGGAATAGCGCGAAGCTTATTTCTCCTTTCGGGTCGTAGTTCCTCGGAACAACCCTCCTTATACCCACCTTTTAGTTTGTTAATCAAATTGAGGTGAGCCGTACGTCGTAAGAGACACAAATGGCAAGTTTTTAAATCTTTTGTTCGATTTGGGAACCAACAAGTTCACCGGAAGTTATTATGATAATACTTTAGTGAAAGTATTATATGATTGATGAATTTTATTTCTTGATTAAGACAATGCTTTTATATTTTTGGTTTTTCTTGTTTTATAAATATATACTAAAAAGAAAATAAAAAATATTTTTGTATTTTTATAAAAATAAAAGAGATATTCACAAATTCAAACACAATTTGTCAAACGCAACGATAATTCGTTTCAAAGCCTCCCCGGCAACGGCGCCAAAAATTGACTCGCGTATTCTTACTCCTTTTTATATATAAATAAATATAGATAAATATAAATATATAACAAGGATCAAAATCCACAAAATCAATGAAACCAGAAGTAGTATAGAGAATTTCTGGGTCGTTATGTCCCAACGAGGCTTGAATGGAAAATCGAATGACGGAATGATGATTGATGTTTGAATATGACAAGGATATGATCGGGCACTAAACCTAATAAGCAAATGTACGAAAAGATAAGCAAGGAAAATAAGCTAGAGTAGGCATAAAGGCTAGGAATGGTAAAAATACTTAAAACTTTTATACTAAGACACAAATAAGCTCAAATAAGCTTAAGACAAACCAAATAAGCTAGACTAACTCTAAATAAGGCAAAATTCAGCAAGCTATTAAACTAAGTTAAGCAGAGGAAAATCATCAGTACTAACAACAAGTACTAACAGTATTAAACTCCAGTACTAACTAAGAAGTTAGTACAATGCTAGCGTTGAGTTAGTACTGCAGCTTTAACACAACACAATGAAACAAGAAATAAGACAAATAGTGCTAAAACAATATTTTAACTACCCTAATAAGAACATCAAGCATAAGAATAAGCAACTAGAAATAAACTAAAATGCAAAAAGCTAAAAATCTACAAACAGATAAACAAATAAAACTCTTTGAAAGGCGAATAAGCTAAATAAGCTCTACTAACGACAGTAAACGAAAATGGGCACATTCAACGTCTAAAAAACTAAGGAAATCTTAAATAAGCAAAAATAATAAGCTAATAAGCAATAATTAACAAACATTACATAAATTAACGCTTCATTATGCAAATAAGGAAACATAAATTAGTGGCTTAAAGGGTATCCGATATGACACGAGTATGAACCTAAATTCGAAAATCGCCAGAATCTGTTGAAAAGGGTCTAGAAACACAATCGTGTTCTACCACACGACAGAATCTTAAGGCCTCACTTGGGACTACCTTATCTCATTCTTGAGTTATTACTCTTGCCGTTGCCAATCCTCGCAATCATGAACTGTTCGTGGAACTAACAGACTTGTTACACACTTGAGCTAATGGAGCTGATTCATCGAACTAACGACTGAGTACCATAATCCGTCGTCTATCGCATAAGCTCTTCCGCGAGCTCCTCTCATTTAATGAACTTTATTCTGGGGATATTGTTTCTCGGAGGGTCCTCACCCTCTGCATCCCATCACCATTTGTCATAGTTATTGTCGTTATGGTTGCTGTTGTTGGGTCCTGGAGTGGTCCCAGATTGTACAAACTTTATCAACTAAGTGATGAAACCCACCTTAAACAAGATAAGCATATGTCGATATAGTATTCAGTTGAATTACTCATTGCAGACAAATAGTACACCAATTTAAGTCATGATACTAATTAGTACTGCCAAGTAAGTTGAGTACTTACATCCATAAGCCACGTTGATGTGAATTATCGAACCTTACAGATAGTAGAAACGAGACTCCGTCCTCGGACATTTAGAAACTTATACAAACATACTCACGCGACTACACCTTTTTCTTGAGGTTTTCACTATAATGAGACTTTCCCTATAACACGGTTAGATCAGTCATAAGATCTGTAATGATATATTTTGAGGTACCCATATTGATGGATTAAATATCCTGGACAAACCTAGCCAAAATTTTTGGTAGATTGAGAAGTATAGAAACACCGAATTTTGCTGAATAAAGTTATCAGCGTCTTGTTTAGGACGAGTTTATTTAACCTTAAGTCTTTCCTTGGTCACACAATCGGATAACACAAATTTAATCTCGGGACGAGATTTCTTTAAGGGGTAGGTACTGTAACATCCGAGAATTTTCGGAATTTTAAAGGAGATATAAGTTATTCCTAGGTTGATTTATAAAAAAACGAGCAGCTAAACCACGTTTTCACAACTCGGACTCTAAAGCAATTTGATGTAAAACGACATTCCTGACAACTTTTTAGTTTTGACCGAGATCCGAAAACAGTCAGAAGGTGACTGAAATGTCCTCGCAAAATTTTGAGCACAACGCGTGCCGACCCAAAATAATTAAATTTATATTTAATTATCATAATTTATTAAATAAAAATATTTAATAAATTAATTATATTGTTAATCGAAAACGTTTGTTAAAAACGCAATTATTGAAATTAAAATTCATTTTAACGGATAAAGTTTATCGGAAAAATATATAAATTAATAACAAACATTTTAAATAAATGTTATGAAACAATTATAAGATAAAATCGTGTAAATACTCATTTTTATTGGAAAAATGATTTGAAAAACAATGACGCAAGTTTCGAGATTTGAATCATTCGTTAAGTCGCTCAAATGAGTCCCGAACCGAGTTTCATCAAAAGTTCATTAAAAAGTTACACAATAGACCCTAAACAAATTGTAACTTGCCACTTTTCTTATAAGTTTTATTATATAAATAAAACTTATAACATTTTTTTCATTTTCCATCTCAAATTATACACACACACATTATAATACTCTCTCCCTCCCCATGAATTTCGGCAGCCCTCCCCCACCGCCGGATTCCGGCCACCGCCACCACGCCGCCGCCGAAAAACTTTTCCGGCGGACTTTTCCGGCCGAACCCAAAAAGTTTCCTCATCGCCCGATCTATTCGACCTACCAGGTCACTCGCCCTCACTCGCGTTTTCCCCCCTCCTCTCCGGCTGCTGTCCCACCGCAGCCAACACCACCATCACCGCCACCTCACCGTCGCACCACCACTGCCATCATCATCATCATGACACCACCAACATCATCGTACCAACACCATCACTATCACATCCACCAAAGGGTGCGCGTGATTTAATTATGAACCACCACGAAGGGTGTTTGTTTATGTGGTGAAAACCACCACGAGGGTGGTTTGGTTCGGGTAGCAGCTACATGCTTGTTTATAAATGCATTTACGTGGTTGATTACCTGTTTGGTTTACATACTCATTTATATATCTCGTGAGGAAATACAATACTTGGTTTAATTTTTGAACGTAAACGCATACTATACTTTTATGATTACGGATTAGCTTAGGTTGCATGAACTGTAAATCACTTGGAGGGTGAGCGCGAATGTTATGAAATAGATCTATTCGGGATTGACAATCCCCGTTCGGGTGATTAGCTATCACTGGGCAAACGAACGTTATAACATGTCGGAACACGATTGGTTGAGTCTTCAGGGCCAACAATTACATACACATGAATATTTTCAGAAATGCCCAGGTGTTCTTGGAGGGGACACCTATGATGGGTACACATTATTTTCATTAATGCCCGGGTGTTCTTGGAGGGAACACCTACGATGGGTACACTCTTACTGTGCCTTGAATAAAGTGGCATACATACAAGTCTACGTCACAGTTTCATGAACTTAGAGTAATGGTAATCATGGTTTTATACACACTTGAATAAAGTGGCAATACATACTTTGGATATTTGTGATCCAACTTTGATACGTACATTTTGAGACTATTTGGGGATAGAAATGGTCTTGCATATTTTACAGCTAATTGATTTCTAAAAATCATACGTACATTTTGGAAGGACGTTTAAGGATTTAAATGGTCACATAATTATTTTATGATACTGTAGGGAGACAGTAGTCACTAAACGTTTTTATATGACACTGTAATGATACAGTGGGCAGATACATTTATTGGAACTAACGTTTATATTTACAGAAACCTATGAACTCACCAACTTTAATGTTGACACTTTTAAGCATGTTTTTCTCAGGTGAATTAGATGCTTGGATTATCTGATGTGCATTGGAGTCTAAATTGACAAGATTTCATACTTGGATTTCTACAAAGGATCAAATCTCGTTGTGTCGCTTTCAAGCTTTTCATTGTGATGCAATTATGGGACAACTATTATTTTGATTTTAGAAAATCAACGAGATTGTTTTACAAATGACACATTTAGAGGTCATTCTCTTATATCTAGCGCTGTGTATTATGAAGTAGCACCCCAAGTGGTATTCCGCTGCGTTGTGATTTTTGGGGGTGTTACATAAAGCCTACAAATCTGAGTCCGACCCATTTGCAAAACCACACGACCCAACAAGCCTTATAAAGGTCGGCCCATTGCTAGGTATAAATACCCTCTCCAAGTATAGAGAGGGCGTTGGTTGGTTCTTTTATTTCTTGTAAGGATCCATCCAAACACTCTCTTCTAATCTAATATTCTCCTTTCTTCTCTTTTATTTTCTTCTCATCTTCTTCCTTATTTTTTATGTGATTCGAACATGGTAAAGTGATATTTTTTTTCCTACACCTCCTCTTGACGGTATCCTTTAGCAACCAATCGAGCCTTGTCTTTTACTACACCTTTAAATTCGTCTTTCTTGACTTTGAAGATCCACTTCAGTTTGATCAACATTACGAAATCTAGAAAAGGTACTAATTTCTAAACTTGTAGTCGTTCAAATTCATGAATTTCTTCCTGCATTGCTTTAATCCAGGAGGATTCGAGCATTGCTTCTTTAAAATTCTTTGGTTTAATTGAAGTGAGAAAGGCTTCAAAATAACACCACATAGCATGAGTCTAAAGTTGCTATCTAGTAGAGACTGTTCGAGAGGGATTGCCTGTCACATTTGCTAACGGATGATGCTTTGTCCATTTACCAAGAAGTTTAAATTGAGTGTTAGTAGATTGCACATTTGAAGACGATGGTTGAGAAGTTAAGTCTTCAAGGAGAATTTCATGAAATAGATCATCAAAATGTGCAGTTTGTATCTGTTCCTCAATACCTTGAGAAATGATTAGAGATTGTTCTTGTTCGTGAGTAGATGAGATACTAATAGATGGTTCATCTTGATCAATAAGAGTTGATGAAGGTGAACAGGCTGGATCAACAGCTCTTGGAGTAGCAGCTGCTTGAACAAGAGAAACAATACTTGTTAGAGGATTGAAGAACTCATCAAACATTGGTTGGGATATAAGGCGGTTAAGGAGTAGGATTTGGCACGTGTCTTGAACTGAGTGTTCCAGGAGTAATTAATTGATGTGCGGGTCCTGAACTAAACTGTTCAGAAGCTATTGCCATCAGCTCATCAAACGTAACGTGAATTGTTTCTATAATCAGTCGGGTTCTTTTTTTGTAGATTTGGTAAGCCTTCTTTGTAGGATCATAGCCAACAAAAATACCAATATCAGACTTCAGTTTTAATTTACCTAAATCCTCACTGTCATTGGGCAGATAACATAACGAACCAAAGACATGAAGAAAAGATAAATATGGTTTCTTATCATACATAAGCTCATAAGGTGTTTTGTTATAGTGAAGAAATATTAAGGATCGGTTTTGGGTATAACATGATGTTGAGACTGCTTATGCCCACAGATACAATAGAGCTTTAGAAAATATCAACATGGTACGAGTAGCTTCCACCAAAGTACAGTTTTGTCTTTTAACAATGTCGTTCTATTATGAAGTGCGCACAACTAATGTTTGATGTAAAATTCTGACATTTTCATAATAGTCTTTAAGAGTCTGATTCACAAACTCGGTTCTATTATCTGTTCAAACATTTCTGACATTTGCATTCAAACGAACTTGTATTTGCTTCAAGCGTTTGATGATGACCTCCGGAGTTTCATCCTTTGATCTTAAAAACTCAACCCACGTAAACCTTGAATAATCATCAACTATAACCAAGATATATTTTTTCCTATTTATACTCTCCACACACATTGGCTCGTAAAGATCCATATGCAAAAGATAGATTTTTTCTTGATTAGTGTCTTCGGCTTTGTGTTTATGAGAGTGCTTCTTGCTTTTCCCTAGGGAATATGCCGAACATAAGTGATCTTTCTCAAATTTCAGCTTTGGTAGACCTCAAACAAGACCTTGCTTAGCTAACTGGTTTAGAGTACCGAAGTTTAAATAAGACAACCGTCGGTGCCATAACCAGCTTTTAATCTTAGAGGTTTTAGACAGTAAACAAATTGGAGAAGACTTCAGCATATCATCCAGTAAAATGGTGTACAAATTTGTGTCTCTTGATCCGGAAAGTAAATCAGCACCTTCTAAATTCTGAACGTAGCAAGTGTGTTTCCGGAAAGCTACTTCAAGATCCGAGTCACAAAATTGACCCACAAAGAAAAAATTGTGCCTGAGACCCTCAACATAATAAACTCATGAGATTGTAGCATTCCCTAGCTAATAGTCACCATAACCTATTATCTTTGCAATCTGATCATTACCAAATCCGATTGTACCTAAAAATTTGCTAACAACGTTGATAAGCTAAGAGTGATGCCCGGTTATGTGCTTGGAGCAACCCGAGTCCAGGTACCAGAGTACGATTTGTACGACCTAAAATTGACACGGGAAGAAGATGGAGCAGTAGAAACATTGGATCCCCAGTTTTGCATGGGTTCCAAGTGGTTAGAAATCTTAGAACCTACGATCTTAGATTTACTACTCGACCCTACATTTGTTATGTCTTTGAGTTTCCCGAATTTGTTACTACTTGGTATTGTTTGCTTAACTACTATGTTTGATATTAATTTCCTAGGAGGCACTACTGTAGTAGAGATGATCCTAGTTAAAGGTCATGTGTTTCCATCTATAGTAAAGATCCATCTTTCAGGTTTCCAGCTATATCCCACATTAGTGTAAACTTTACCTTTAGGTTTCTACATTTTCTTCTTGTTGCTCTTAGCAGATTTAGATTTCATAGATTTAGATTTGACACGAGCATTCACATCATTAAGATAATCACGAACACACAAATCATGAATAGCATCAAACATACATTCATTGCAGGTAGCACAAATAAGTTCAGAATTTGCATTTAGCACAGAATGCTTAACATTTGCATTACACACAGGTTTAGAAACACGATTCTTATTATTCAAACTAGACTTAGCAATCCTAAGATAGTCTTCTACTTTATTTTTCTTCTTGTTACTACTTGAAGTTTGCGTGATCCTATCTTTCTTTGTATTGCTCCTAAGCTTTAATCCGCTAGCTTCAGTAGAACTGCTTACTCCTATAGAAGGTGACACAGAATTGTTAATGGTCTTTTTTATGGGTTTACATGTTTGTGTATTTTTATCTTTTGATGTTTCACATGATTCTGCAAACCTAACTTTCCTAGTTATGTTCATTGGTGTAACAACAACTAATTTCTCACTTACATATTTTAAACTAGGGCATGAGGCACACACGCATACTAGAAATTCCTGTATTCTTTGAGTAAACTTACAGGCATAAATAAGTGCATTATCGAGAGGTTTTAAGGCTCTAGCTTGTTTAACTATGTCCCGAAGTATATCAGTGTGTTCCTGAGTTACCTTAAGGTAATCTACATGTGCATCCCTATTGTTCTTTATGCGAGGGGAAAGAGGTTGCAAATATAATTTATACACTTTTGAAGTAACCACATTCGAATTATGCACAGTTTGAACACTGTCAATAATTAAATACGCAATGTGTTCCTTCAGTTTCTCAATCAAGACATTCTTAGCTTCTAACAGAGCTTGCAATTCGTTGATTTGAAAAAATTCTTGAAATTCAGGAGCATTTTGATTAAGAGATTGTCTGTTATTTTGAAGACTTTCTTTTCCTTGTTGTAATTTAATTTCAAGAGATATGCATCGATTTTCAAGTCTTGAATATTGTTTTGAAAGTTCGTTGTAAACAACCTTTTCAATCATGTCATTCTTTTTATCAAACTCAGTCTGAAGTTTCAAATTCTCTTTGTATTCATCCAAGAAACTTTGTTCCATGGATTTATAATCATTAATGGCAGCTAAAGAATTAACAGCAGTATGCATAAGTTCTTGAGATATAAGTAGCCCATTAAATGATCATTTTCCATTTTCAATAATTTCAATGCAATACTATTATATTATGAACATTAGCATGCATTACAACATTCATAACATCTTGACAGATAATATGCTCTAAAAGATGATCATTCTTAAGGATTAATTCCTTATTCTCAATCTTAATATACTTCTTGTCTACATAACAGTTGGCGACCTCGATTTCCATTTGATTAAAAATTACTTTCATGTCTTTGAGTTCTTTGTCAGGACCTTGTTCAAACATATGCAAATATTCTTTTAAAGTTTGAGCAAAAGGTTTGACATCTTTTTCAAAAGCCTCTTTTATATTTTCAACCCCCAGGATCCTATTCTATTACCAGTTATTTTTGTATGAAAAGTTATAGTTTTATCAAAATTGTTAACATGATCTCTCATTTTGTTAAAACTATCTTTTACCAAACTGATTGTTAGAAGTTCACAAGGAATTTCCTTTTTTAAAACTAGTTCTGATGGAACTGGTGGTATTTCAGAAATGGGTTTTGAAATGGGTAACCAAAATGCTTGTTCTGTAGAAAGTTGTTTTTGAGGCACAAAATGCTTAACAAAATGCATAGAAAGTTTATTTAAAGCCACTTAATCAACAGGGGTAATGTTAACTTTCTTATCTTTTAAGCTTGGGTCATTTTGTTTAGCTAGCATTTTTAACCTACTCTCTTCAGCTAAATCTAAGGTTTCCTCAGTGTCAGTTATAGACAAAGCATCATGTTTTTAACAATAATATGGCCATCATATAAAACGTGTACTTTTCTTTGAGCTTGAGAAAGATAAAAAGGATTTTGATAACCAAGTGCTGCTTTGTGACATTCATCATAAAAAGCTTGAGGTTTTGTTAACATATGTATCGTTTGCGATGACTGACCCATTTTGTAAACCACATTTGTTGGGAATTATACATTCCTGACTTAGTACCGTTAGGTATATACTTAGTACCGATAGTTATAGTTAGTACTGACAGTACAAAGTGTTAAGTACTGCTCAGATAGTTAGTACCGTTAGTATAAAATAGTTGGTACCGTTTAAGAGATATGCATGAGATATTATAGGAGAAGATATGTATTATCTTTTGTGTGTTTTGTAAGCCTGTTAGGGTTTATCCTTGGTATATAAAAGGAACCCTACGGCATTAGAGAGATAGAACAATCAGTTCAATATATATATCTTATCTCATACAATCATATCTTATAGTTAGTAATCTGTAATCACTTTAACAGATTAATAGAAATCAAAGTTTAGTTTTTCATTGTTCTTCTTAATACTATTGTGTAGATTCCGCATATACAATAAGTATTCATAGTCAGTGTTTTCTCTATAGTCAATTTGTATTTATACAAGTTGGCTATCACCCTTAGCAGGTTGTAAAGATCTGTTCAGTTTGGGACTCACAAGTGGTATCAGAGCCAGTGAGAAACTCTGAGTAAGAAGAACAAAAACCAGTTATAAATCTCTACCTTACACAAACACAACAAACTCCTCATACTGTTTCAACCATCAAACTTCCTATTCTGAAGAAGGGAGAATACGATATATAGACCATGAAAATGGAACATTATTTAGCCCATACGGACTATCCTACCTGGGAAGTTATACAAAATGGAAATGGACCTGTATCAATTACCACGGATACACAAGGTCAAATCAAGGTT
>BQNB010210303.1:0-10278 GCA_026074375.1 Tanacetum coccineum
GGATAGTGATGTTGCATAAGTGTTTGTTATTGTCCAACGGTTTGAAGAGGTGTCCCTCTTTATCGAGTCTAACGTTTTGTCTTCTATCGGGTTGATGTAGTGCGCCCGTCCGGACCTGTCCGACCCGTTCGGATATGGTGCCCGTCCGGTATATACGCGGACAACAACTAATACATGATTGCACCTAGTAGTCTTAGAACCACTCCACTTCTTCTTACCCGAAAGACTGAACTAATACATCATCAACCAGAGGAACCGAAAAGTTAAGAAAACTAGAGAAATCCATCGCCTAATCCACCAAAAACACTTTAATATTTCTTCGAGAATGATATAAGAAACCAGTTATCCTATACCCCAAAGACGACATATGATACATGCCAACATTTCTTATACAATATCAAGCCACAAAGAAATAATATCATTATTTCGGGAAGGATAATACATTTTCTAGATGCATGTGGCGGATATTTAATTATTTTAATAAATTTTAACTTGTGGACAATAACTTGAGGTTAAATACAAGTAGCCCACTTTTATTGAAACTCATAGCTTTTAGTGGGCAAGAACCTTTTGGCATGATTCATGTATACATAACTACCATCGAATCAAATATGTTGATTAGAGGTGAAGTTTATAAATAAACATATAAAAGTTTTTATGCCTATGTATAGTTTTCTTCTTTTTTTTTATATGAACACTTTTATTTTCTCTTCTAAAGCGTATGTGATGTTCTAGTAAAAAAAATTCTACACTATGTATACATGAGAACATTAAAGATCTAACAATTCAAAAGCAAAGGATCACCACCATCCAATCTATTTGATCGAGTGTATATGAAAGCTAGGTTTTAAATTTAAAATTAATTGTATTAATATAATTATTCATGAGGGACAATATTGTCTTTTCTCGTAACCAACTTAATACTTCATCATACATTCAACTCATCTGCAATATTTTTTATTACAATCACATGTGATCATTGATGTAACCGCATGTGATTTTTTGATGAGGTATAGTCTTCTCCGGGGTAACCGTAAGAGATAACCACACTTAATCAACATCTCATGAGAAAGATTAGAAGACAAACACTCAACACTGGAACGGTCCTTCGGAGAAGTTAGGGTAACAAATGTTATCCTAGGTTCGGAGGTAGGGTAACGAATGTTATCCTAGGTTCGGAGGCATGGCAAAGGAGCATAGTCTTCTCCGAAGTAAGACATATAGACACTGACAACCGTGGTACGATATAGTACGAAAGGAACAGTGCTAGGCCCACAACGGTCGTTGAGAACCTTATGACAATCCGAGCTCCGAAAGTTATGGCTCGTGCCTACCAGCAATTTCCTCGTTGCGCTAAGATGATAACATCGTATCCAGGGACGGAACCAGGACACAATTGGACCAGGTGCATTTACTAAAATTTATACGAAAACGAGAAACACAAATTTTTTGGACCAGGTCACTTAGGAAAAAATTCAACACTACGCGCAAAATTCAATGAAGAGTCCCGGGACCCCCCTCTAGACACCCCTGGTTTCCGTCCCAGATCGATCCATAATCTACGGTCGCGAAGCATGGCTAGTGGTATAAAAAAGAACTGTTCACACAATGGGAAGGCATGGTTCTTTGCACACACTCTGCTACTTATTATAATCTCTCTTACTAACTCATATCAGCATAGTACTCATTCACACACCGGAGCTTTGTCTCTGAGTGAAAACTAAAAACTCAAGGCGAGCTAACGATGTCTTGTCTTATTTTCAGCTAAGGTACGTGGGAAAAGCCTAATACTCCGAATGACCAAAGCTAGAACACACTAACGAAAATTTGCTCAAACAATTTTCAATATAATTACATGTGATTTTACAATCTAAACAAAATCACGTGTGATTTATCTGTAACAACAACTACATCTTTTTCAAGATCCAACTTTGTATATGAATCTGCAATAAACTGGTTTTGTTTATCTCTATGACCTGATTTTCTCTTGAGCAACAACATGATCGTCATCGTCAATAATCTGATTTTCGTCCTCCATTATTAAATAATCGTTTATATCTAACTAATCGTTTGTTGACTGATAATTTGGAACCTAAGTTCTAGAAAAAAACTAAATTGATCCCGAATTTTGAAAAGTTTTGATTAATGACGAAGTCAGTAATTATGAAATGTTTTCTAAGTCGATTTGATGATTAATTTCAAAATGTGTGTTTCTGATAATCAAAACTTTAATTTTTTGGTGGTGGATGAGATGGGTTTTAAGGATTTTTGTTTTGTAACAAAATTGCCCATGAAGTATAACAATTATACGGAGTATTCATTTTGAGACATTGGATGTGTTAGCCTCAAAATAATGAGTCGAACAATGGAAGTTCGTTCATAACTATATTAGGTCTCAGTCATTAAATAATTATACGTTGTAATAGGCTACACGGGTAAACGGGCTCTTAAATGTAAACTAACCGGTCACGTGTATCGGGCGAAAGCCCAAGTAATCCCGAGCCCGGCCCGTAGAAATACCAAGGCATGAAAGCCTCTTGGTATTAAGTATAAATACCCCTCTCCAAGTATGGAGAGGGTGTTGATTCTTGTTGATTCTCATTTGTTATTTTTCATTTGTAAGAATTAACCAACTCTTTTTTCTCTCTACTTTCTCTCTCTAACTTCTCTCTAAAATTTCTTCTATTTTCTTTCATCTTATTTTTCTTGTTTCAATAATGAAGTGAAAGTGGATATTTGGTTCCGACATTTGGTATCATTCGCCACGGGTGGGTTTAGTTTTTGTTAGTTTTCGTTGTTGATTCGTGTTTGTAATTTTTTTTGGAGTTTCGGTTTTATAAGCTTATTGGTTCGATTTTGTTACTTGGCTTAATAGCGTGTCCTCGTGGTTCTTTCATGCGTTGCTAAGTCATACGCAAGTTCAAAAGAAGATAAAAACGTCCAAAGTACTTGTTTGGATCGAACGAGCAACATACTTGTTTGGACCGAACGAGTGACTGCTATTTGGACCGAACGAGTGGTGATCATATTTGGATCGATCGAGTAACTTTAGTTTGGACCGAACGAGGGCTTGTTAGCTTGGACCGAACGAGTATTATCCTTTGAGGATCGAACAAGTCTCATCCTTCGAGGATCGAACGAGTGGGATCGAACGAAGTGGTGTGTTTGGATCGAACAAGGACAATCGAACTAGGACAATCGAACTAGTGAAATCACTTGTGGACCGAACAAGAGACCCGAACTAGTGAAATCACTTTTGGATCGAACAAGGACAATCGAACTAGTGAAATCACTTGTGGACCGAACAAGAGACCCGAACTAGTGAAATCTCTTGTGGACCGAACTAAAGGACCGAACTAAAGGACTGAACTAGGTGATTTACATAAGAACCGAACTAGTTTTTTTTTCTTCACAAACCGAACTAGTTTTTCTTGTTTTACGGTTTTTTTCTTGATTTTGTAAAATCCCGTGAAAGATACGATTCTTCTCTAACCGAATTAGGTACTTAAATTACAACCGAACATAGAACCGAATCAGACACTTGTTTTTTAAAAAACGGTTAATCTTGATTTTTTAAAATGCCCGTGAAAGATACATTCTTCTCTCGTTTTAAAAATCCCCCAAAGGAATTGTAAAATCTCCGTGAACATAATTGTACTCAATCACAACAACAATCACTTTACCTGCTAAGAGCCTACCAAATCATTTTCCACTCATCAAATCAGGTAAAATGGTGAACGAAAGATACTTTATCTTCGTGTTCTAATTAGGATGCACAACAAAAGCAACAAATTCAGACAAAGACAAAAAAGAGTTGCATGGTATCTTTTCGAAAACTTCATTCACACCTCAAGCATCTTTCACACGACAACTTAAAAGGAACTCGAATCGAGTCTGGATTCAAACGTGCATTTGCAACACTCTTTGGTCAAGATGTTGAAACTTTTATAGGCACAATGTTCCTAAACGTGGATCAATTAGAAAAGCAACTTGACCAAGAAGATTTTCAAGAGATTGTATCCATAGCTTCATTTAACGTACTCGATACACAGTTTCAGATGTCATCAAGTCACGGATTCATTTGGATGATAAATATGCATGAGCATGATACGCAATTAATTCCAACAATACACTCGACTCGAAATTCCAGGAGATTTCCGTGACACACATGATCCAGCACAGGAATCTGTTAAGAAGTCGATTGATGAAAGAGCACAGCATAAACGAGAGTATGACAGCTGGGTGAATGAAAGACAGATTCAGACAACAGAGGATAAGGTTGATACGGGAAAAGCAGTGGATGCTAGTTTGGTTAACACAGAAAGCATTGGGACAGAATCCAAAGAGCATATACAAGCAACAGATCAGGAGGAATGATGCAATGCTATGATGCAGATATCAGACCCATATATGATGAAGAGCCAATGGCTGAGGTACAAACAACTGCTGAAATCAATATCTTTGCTACTGGACAACAGCATACTGAGCAACCTGAATTCAATAATGAAGGAAAGGTTGACCAGAATGTTGAACAATGTCATGACACATGTCCTTTGCCTGCTAAATTCACTGATAACCAGACAACTGAACTCTCAAATCCAATATTCTTGAAACGAAAATATCGTCTCAAAAAGACCGTTGCCTCAATTTTTCCAAGAAAGATTTTTAAGAAATGGAAGCAACATTGTGGTTAATCTAGAACATAAATATCAAAATCAAGCTTTAAAAGAAGGGCAACATGGTCCCATTTTTGAAAGTAACAAGTAATGAAGCCAAGGTTAAACATGACAAAGATGAAATGAAACAAGTAAACATCCGAATTGGAAACATAAAGTGGCTAAGTTTACTTAAGAAAATAGAACTTTGAAAGGCATAACAAAGAAATGTTTGATCTAATTCAAGAACAATAAAGCTAAGACATAGAACACACAACTTCTTTGATTGCAAATAATGATAAATTCAAAGCTCAACTTCAGGAAAAAGGGTTTGCAATTGGCACATTTAAAAAATGAGTTAATGAAATTAACAGGCAATAGTGTGAAAACTATGTTTGCAAAATCGTCAATCTTAGGGAAAACCGACTTTACAACCACGTAGAAACCGAATTCATTTTGTTAGACAACCTACCGCGTTTAAGTCTGGAACGACCTAGTCTTTCCAAAACAAAACATGTTTGCCTCCCAAGTTGAATGTCAATAACGATTTGTCAACACCAGATCACTACACAGTATTGCCTATGGAAAGAGATCTGCTGTTTGCAAACCTCATCACATGATTTGCACCTGCTGCATCTAGGTATAGCTCAATGACATGGTTCATAAACACTACCTAGATGAAGCTAAGAAAGAGAAAGACACAAGAAAGCAGTAGAATTCAGAACCTAGTGTGAAGCCTTCTGCAAGATCACAAAGCACAACAAATGGTATAGCAAACCAAAAACTAGGATCAATAACCCAAAGTCTAGGAATAGGGCTGCATTCCAAGAGTAGTTGTGTCACGACAAGACTGTGCCCATAAGCAGAACACTCTAGGAATCTAGAATTTTCCGACTCCTAAACATTTTGATTGCTCAACAAGTCAAAATGTTCTTTAATGCAATCAAGATTCTCGTGTAACAAAATTCCTGATTGAAGTCAACTCATGCTAAGGTTCCATCCAATAAGACAACGAATAGAAACAAACCCGTAGAAAAAATAAGTGTTGCAAAGAAACCAGAAGGACAGATCCCAATGAGAAAACAATGACTCATAGATCTTGTCTTAAGGGGAAACCAACGGGTAAAATTTTCAAGACAGTTGGTCTTAGGTGGCTTCCTACTGGAAAGATATTCACATATAGCACAACCAAGGTTGACCGTGATCCCATAAATGGTTCAAATGAAGATATCACTCACCCATATGAATACGCACAAACTCTTAATGTCAATGCAGGTACTCTTACTTTAAGTGCAGGTACATCATTCAATGGTCAAAAGCAACAAAGAATTGACTTAAATGCAGATGCACTATACAATGTAAAGCAGGAAAATCTCAGAGTGTGGTTGCTAAAAATGTTGATATCTAAGAAACTAGTGCCAAAATGGTTTCACAAAAGATGAGCTTCATCAAAGACGTTTGAACAAAGCAGTTCAGCCTCGGTCTTCATTGTTCAAATGACTTCTGATCATAAAAGTTTAGAACTCGGAATTCACGACCACAGCAATGAACTGTCAAGTTCAAAGCTGGTTCCAAAAGTTGTTCCTCCAGCAGACAAGGCAGCTACATCAAGACAAGAGTTAGAATTACTATTTCACCATCACATAACAATGTTGAGGTCAACATGTAAATATTTTTTATAAAACCAAATACAAAAATATAAAATTTCAAAAAGAAAATACAAAATCAAAAAATCAAAAAATGTTTCACAAAAAGAATCTTCTCGACATGTCTCTTGGATTCGATAACATTTACATACCTAGAAATGTTGATTAACATCGACACGGGCATGTAAATGAAGTTCGAGCAAGAGTTCAAATGCTTTGAAAACATGTCATTTCTAATTTTTCTTGATGGCTTCTGTGCAATTATTAGTACATAACCCAGACTTCAAATAAAGGAAAGGTTATCTCTAAAAGATGACTTATCCTAACAACGAGAAAATCAACTTTTCTCGGTCTTGAGCTGTTCTTACACGACATTCAAAGTTTTCAGCTCAAGAAAAAGGAAAGTGTACGATTCAGTGCACTTACCCTTTAAAGTTGGAAGATAAGTCTTCTAACATATGTTTTTCACAATGTTGAACACAATTTTTCAAGAATTTCTCAATGTCAATTCATAATCTTTCAAAATTGTGTGTTCAACACTCCATCCCTCATAAGGTTTTCAAAGACAATTCTTCTACATTTGATGTCATTTTAATAATGAGTCAATGTTTGAGGGGGAGTATTTCAAAAAACAATGCTTTAATGTGTTTGGATACATCACCTCACGACCATTCTTATGTATTCAAACCATTCCAAAAAAGTCTCTTAATAACAACAAGATAATAATGACAATTCAATAGAATGGTAGTTATAAGATGACTAAGTGTTCAACCTCAATTTTATATTCATTTTACAACTTGGTATCATTGTTTTTGGTGTCAAACATATGTAAAATTGAGGGGGAGCAAGTTTATGTTCCATGTAATTCATGCTAAGAAAAAGTTTTCCCCATGGCCTTTTCAAGACAAATTTTAATCACACAGTATTTCAAAATCTAAGTGACTTAGAATTTAAAATAAGGGGAGAAATGTAATTAAAATGTGATCCAAAAGACTCAAAGTGCTATTCAGAAACAGTTTTATGGTTACGATCTTATACCCAACAACACCTTAATTTCACGACGATTCTGAAGACATAAGGTGGTAAGGTTAGGTATTTGTCCTATGATCCAACCAGAACCGGAGGGATCTACCCAAGGACACTCCATAGTTAGAAATAGCAGTCCTTAGGTATGATTGGAGATGAATGTGTATAAGGGAAGAATGCCGACTAAGATTGAGCTAACACTGGAACAATCACAACAAGGTGTTAGTAATGACGTCTTGGTAAGCATTGAAGGGGTTGAAGAATTAAAAAGAAATGTATGGATAAAGGGTCTAAAGAAAGAAGCCCTCCACACAACTTAGGCAGAAACCGGGTCAATACATAATCTATTGGTTTTCACAAAGATGAATTCTGATATTGAAGACGACATCATAAGTTATAAGAATCACAATGTTGATTGCTGACATTGAAGACGACACAGGACGCCAGTGATGCAATGCACAAACCTACCCAGCCGAAAGTCGATTTTTCCATCAAAAGAAACTTGTCTCATTTGTCACGGAGATACACACGACTTCTATTGACTTTCTCACTCCGAGTTAGTTGATATTGAATAGGTGGCAGTCTGCTCCAGCCTCCGATTACTAAAACCAAAATGCACTAATCGAGTCTAGAGCCAAGAGATCCATAAATAAATCTCATTAGGACACATTCCATGACAAACACTTGTTGAACATCATTAAGTTCACAAGCTGTTAACAAGAGTCCTACGCATTATCCTTGTGATTTTGCCAGAACATTCAGAGTGATACTCTTTAGTATTCACAATGACGAATGGAAATCCTTCCAGTGTCATCATCAAACAGCACTGCGGTAGGTGACTTGCGAGATTCTATATGAATCAAACTTGTGTCAACTGGAAAGAAACGATGGTGCGATTCAATGTGAATCAAACTTGTTCCAGGAAATGAATTGACGGCTTAATCAGAAAGATAGTAACTATCTGATTCACTCTTACCGTGTTGTCTGCTTTGAGACGTTCCGGTAATGAGAACAAGCAAGCATGGTAAATCTAATACATCTGTGTTAGAAGATCCTACGCTTTGAGCTGGAAACCCTGTCAAGGAGATTCTTTGAATCTACCTGATCACAGGTACAATATTTATACTGTAAAACGGTCCTACAGAACCGGAGGTTAATCTAACCAAATCCGGACGAATGACAAAGCCATATTCGTCCACCCATCAAGACGCTTTATTGCTATACACGTTTTATTTCAGATACATAAATATGGAGATGGTGATGCCTCATTCCGAGCTGAAGTCGGATTCATTACACATGCCATGCTCAACCTAGCAAAGACCATTCTATAAGCATCAAAGAATCAAGAATCATGAAAGCTCAAAGAATTAAAGACAAAGACATTCGCAAAACTCTGAATATTATTAAAAATAACTCCTCAACAATCAAGCTTCGGGGAGATTATTTAGCAAGCTTTTCAAAGATGATGCAAAGATATGAGCATGTTGTCAAGAACAAGAATCGCAAAAGGTGGTGAAAGATGATCCAAGACAATGCAAGGGAAAGATTTACAAGATCCTCCTGACATAAAGACGAAGTCGAAAAAGACAATGACAAAGGCTCAAGATCAAAGATCACAAAGCATGAAGGAACAAGCCTACAACGAATTCAGAGACCAAGACCACAAGATCTTAACGACAAAAGCAATCTCATTGATCTCATGAAGGAGTGTCACAATGAACTCACTTCGGGGGAGATTGTTAGCCTCAAAATATTGAGTCGAACAAGGAAGTTCGTTCATTATATTAGGTCTCGGTCACTTAATTAATTATATGTTGTAATAGGCTAGACGGGTAAAAGGGCTTATTTAGTAATCTAATATTGTATGTGTAATGGGCCTAAGCCCAAGTCAATCCCAAGCCCATCCCACCTAGAAAGCCCATGGCTTATTAGGGTATTTAAACTATTTTCCACTATGGAAAATGGTGTTGATTCTCATTTGTTCATTTTCTCATTTTGTAAGAATTCAACCATCTCATTTTCCTCTCTACATTTCTCTCTCTAACTTTTCTCTAAATTTCTTCCATATTTTCTCTTATCTCTTTTTCTTGATCATCATGGTGAAGTGAAGTGATTTTGGGTTCCGACATTTGGTATCACTCGCCTAGCTTTTTGGCTTATTTCTATTCGGCTTATTTAGTAAAATAACATCAACTATTTTTAACACTTATATTGGGCTGTTTTAACGTGTTTATTGTGCAATTTTATTTTCGTTCATTGGGCCACAAAATTTACAAACTATCATCACAACTACTTGTTATGATATAGTCATTATTAAAAGATTGGTAACAACTTGTCTGCTTGTGGATTCTTTGAAAAACAGTGACTATTCATTTTTTTGTGGGTTCTTTGCGTCAAACAGAAGTTATGCGTCAAAAAGAGTTTGTCAAAGTTCATATGGTGTAGCTTGGTGGTTTTCTTACTTTTTACGAGCTTATTCAAGCTTATAGTCGAGCTTATTTGTTGCTTAATATCAAGCTCTATTTTCTTTTCAAGTTATGTAATCAAGTTTTATATTAATGAAATTCAGTTTTACTCTTAAATAATCTGTCATAAGCTCTTCTGTTTTCATTCATAAGCTCTCACTTCTTTTCAAATGATAAGCTAATGTTCATAAGCTACTCAACAGCTGTCATTAGTCTCTAAGCTAGTGATAGAGCTCAATTCAGTCTTATAAATCTACTTAAATAAATAAAATCAACTAATACCTTTACTACTTTTGACTTAAAAGCTTTTGGAAGGGATCCCATAGACTTTACTGGATTATCCTTGGATAAGCCAGAGCTGTTGATAAGCTCTATGAGCATTTAAACTTCTGTTTAGCTGAAAGTAAGTTTTCTTTTAATTCTTTGTTCCTTTAAATTTTAGCTTAAAAACTGCTTATTAGTTTTAATATGTGATTAATTGCTTAA
>BQNB010210306.1:0-10278 GCA_026074375.1 Tanacetum coccineum
CGGAAAGACCTAAAAATTAACGAATATCCGTTAAAGTCTTAGAAGATGCCCAATATTTTATGGATTCGATCTTGGCGGGATCCACGTGAATGCCTTGACTATCAATCATGTGGCCGAGAAATTGTACCTTAGGAATCCAAAATTCACATTTAGAGAATTTAGCGTACAACTCCTCCTTCTTGAGCAATTCCAGAATTGCCTTAAGATGCTCTTCATGCTCCTTGTTCTTTGAATAAATTAGTATATCGTCGTTAAAGACAATTACAAACTTATCCAAGTATGGGTTGCACACTCGGTTCATGAGGTCCATGAATACTGCAGGTGCAATTGTCAAACTAAATGGCATCACTTGGAACTCGTAATGACCATACCGATTCCTAAATACCGTCTTCGGAATATCCTCTTCTCGTACTCTAAGCTGATGATAACCCGATCACAAGTCTATCTTCGAATAAACACTGGATCCTTGTAGTTGATCAAACAAATCATCAATCCTTGGGAGAGGATAACAATTTTTCACCGTCAGCTTATTCAATTCCCGGTAGTCAATGCACATCCGGAATGACCCGTCCTTCTTTTTGACAAACAAGACCGGAGCTCCCCAAGGTGAGGAACTGGGTCTTATAAAGCCCTTTGTCGGATAGTTCTTGCAGTTGCTTCGATAACTCTTTCATTTCGGAAGGAGCTAATCGATAAGGTGCTCGTGCTACAGGTGCAGCACCGGGCATCAAATCGATTTGGAATTCCACTTGTTGAGTTGGTGGAAGACCCGGCAAATCTTCAGGAAATACTTCAGGAAAATCTCAAACGATTGGTACGTCCTCAAGTCGCTTCTCCCCCGACTTGTCTTCAGTCTCCTTCGTAGTAACATGTGCCAAAAAGACATTATGTCCTTTCAACAAATATTTATGAGTTTTGGTGCACGAAATGATGTTCAAACGAGTCCCGTTTCCCTGATTACTTCCGTCACCATGAACAATTAAGGTTTCATTTCCCCAAGGAATACGAACGATCTTCTCGGCACAATTAATGAGAGCATGGTACTTTGACAACCAGTCCATACTGATTATGACGTCGAAGCTACCAAGTTCTACGGGCATTAAGTTGATGTTGAATGGATGGTCTAAGAAGTTTAATGTACAACCCTGGATGATAGTGTTTATCCAATATTTTTCCGTTCGGCTAGTTCAACATATAATTAATGGTCTAATGTAGTTGGTGTAATATCAATTAGGGAACTAAATGTAGTAGATATAAAACTTCTATCGTCACCAGTATCAAATAAGATAGAAGCATAGCGGTCGTTTAGAAGGAACGTACCCGTAACAACGTTGGAGTCCGGGTTTGTTCCCGCATTGCCCACCACATAAACCTTGGCTGGTGCATTGCCATTCCCATGTTGATTACCACGATTTCCATTCTTCAGCTTCGGGCAGTCTTTCTTGAAGTGCCCCTGAACACCACACTCATAACAAGTGATAGCATTTTGAGTTGTCCCAAAGTTCCCACAATTGTTATTATTACCATTAGGACCAGAACTCCTACAGTCACGAGCCAGATGACCGATCTTCTTGCACTTATTACACCTGGGAGCACATGGACCTTTGTGGTGATAGTTGCATTTTGTACACAAGGGTAATGATCCCGTGTACTCCCTCTTCTTACCAGGCCCAACAGTGTAAGCCCTCCCAGTGTTCTATCTCTTGTTTTGTTGTTGGTGCCCCTGATTGTTTCCAGCATTAAACTTCAACTTCCTCTTCTACTCAGCTTGCCTTTCAGTAATAGTGAGGACTTTTTGATCCATCTAATCATTGGCAAACTCAATTGCTTTCTCTATAGTCTTGGGTTGATATGACATTACATTTCCCCGAATCATATCAGGAAGTCCACCAACATATTTCTCAACTTCCTCCGATTCCTCGTGGAACATCCTTTCACACATTAGTGCAAGCTCTTGAAAACGCAGAGTGTAACTTGCGACATCGGTACCTTTTACTTTTAGGTTTCAGAGCTCAATTCCTAACTTCTTGATTTTACCCCTTGGCCAGTATTTGATTGTCATCATCTTCTTTAGTGCCTTCCAGTCCATAGCATAAGCAACATCTTGAGTGACAGTCTTCATGTGGGAGTTCCACCATATTAGAGCATTTATAAGGAAAGTGCATATAGCAAACTTAACTTGGTTCTCCACAGTACAGTTGCTGATATGGAACACTGATTCCATCTTCTCGAACCATTGTGATAGCACAACCACTCCTTTAGTACCCTCAAAAATAAGGGGCTTGCAATTCAAAAAATCCTTGTGCGTACACTCACGGGGAGTGCATACAGTTTCTCTAATTCCAGTGTCAGAATTATGGCTTCCGTCGCCTTGACCATTAGTGTTATTTTGAAGAGTTTCATGATTAGCAAGTGCCGCAGACACTCTTGCTTCGATTAGTTGCTCAACAGCAGCAGCTGTCATAGGGGCAGCAACCGCAGCAGCAGTTCTTGCAGCAGCAGCAACAACAGCCCTTGTAGTAGTAGCAGAGGTTCTTCTTGGCGGCATATTGTTCTAAATCATAACAATATAAAACACGTGAGTTTTCATAAACATCACAACATTACATGGGTACAACATATATATAACAAGATCGCATCACATAGTGATTACATAACATGACTGGGATCACAACTCATAATAGGATTGAGATCGACATAACATAATACAACACATTATATATAACAAGATCACATCACACAGTGATTATATAACATGACTGGGATCATAATACATAACAGAATTAAGATCGACGTGACATAATACAACACATCATATATAACTAGGAAAGCATACATGATTGTCTGATACAAGAAATGAAAAATACAAATCCTACTGCCGTGCTAGCTGGGTATAAAACCCATAATACTTAGCCGGCTAACATAATGATAGCTATGAATATGACATGAAAATGTAAACCTAGGCAGAACTACCAGCGCCCTCGGGATCATCTGCACGAGTCTGATCTCTAGCCTGAAGTGCCTGAATCTGTCCTAATGCCGCTGACAATTGTCCCTGTAGTGATGAAACCTGTGCAATCAATGTCGTCATCAGTGACTCTTGTGAGGCGATACAATAATCCTGCATCTGGGTATGAGTCCTATATGCTTGCAGTTCATAGTGAACTGCCAAACTCAACCTAAGGGAATGTGCCCAAGCCTCTCAGGAAACGAGGGCCTCCTGATCCAACAGTCGTACAGTCTCATAGTGAAACTGTCTGTCCTCGACCAATATATCAACTCTCTGAAATAGCTAAGTCTGCCTATCCTGAGTATCCTATATTACAACATAAATATATTGTGTGTCTTGCTCCTGAACCGCAACAAGCTCGGTCACTCTAGCATTGACCCCCTCGAGGGTCGTCGGTGCTACCTCCTCAACAGTCTCTGCCGGGTCTACCCAAACATCCCTAATGCCACGGCCGACCTCCTCGGCTCTCTGACGTTTGATCTCGGCATCCATAGTGCCGATAAACCCATAATCCGCTCTATGACCTCCAGTAGGTCTAGGAGCAGTAGTTGAACTCTCCCTCGCCTCATACCTCAATGTGGGAGCAGTCGGACATAACCTCTTACGAGGTGGTAACTCAGCCTTGGGAATGTCCTCCCTAAGGTCGACTAATGGTGGTATGAATAGTGAGGCTGGTAGTGGTGGTAGTAGAGATGATGGTAATGGTAATGATGTGGGTACAGGTGGTGGTAAATGTAGTGATGATGGTGGAGGTGGTAGTGGTGGTGAGGGAATCTGAGGTAGTGGAGATGACCAAGGTGATAGTGGAGATGGTGGTGGTAATGGTGGTGTAGGTGCGACAACATACTCAGCAATGCGTGCCTCCATGGATGGTGACATAGGTGGCTCAAGTCTGACAGTCTTCCGTGCCTTACGAAGATGTGTCTGAGAAAAAGGGACCTTAGTCTAAGGTGATCTGGGTGTAGGTGCAGACTCATCAGTCTCAAATGCCTCTGTATCCCTAGCTAAGGGAACAAGGTCGACAATGGGTATAGCAGAAGAGTTGGCCGGAGCTAGGTGCTCCTCCTCCTCGTCATCATCCTCGTCCTCAAAGGGCTCCTCATCCTCGTCATCAGCATCATCATCGTCATCATCAGAGGGCTCATCCTCACCATCCCCTCCATCAGCAGGATAGTCAGCATGATCCTCCTCGGGGTCCTCCTCCGGATCAGAGTCTGCCACATAGCCTGGTGACAAGGTGGTAAGCGAGGCATTAGCTAGTAGAGGTTGGTCCTCCAAGGGTGCCTCAGCATCGTATGACACTGAGTACTCGAGGTAATCAGGCTCAGGTACGTATGGTACCTCAACAAGTGAAGGTGGGTGCTCAGGACTGGGCACGTAATCGGGAGACGGTGGGTGCTTAGGTCCTGGCACATAGTCTGGAGATGGGGGGCTACCGGCTGCATAGGGAGTCCATCATATCCGTATACGATGACTCGTGGAGAACCTCCATCAGACAGCTCCTCATCAGCTCCCCAGAAGACTCTCCCTGGCTTGGAATCAGTGTAGACAAATGTGTAGGTGACTGTGGATGAAGAAGACATGACAGAATCTGTAACACTCAAATAGAGTTTACATTAGTACATATATAAGACCCATAATAATATACTTAATATATTAGAAACACGTATGTGAACAATGCAGCATCTAGTATACTCAACTAATGCAACAAGTAATGTATGTATGAATGTCCTATGAAAATCCCTTTGTATGATGCAATGTTTGAAAACGGTTATAGTCCAACTAAAAACATTTGACCTGGTTCTCTATAACCTTGGCTCTAATACCAACCTGTAACACCCCCAAATATGGTCGTAGCGGAATAATGAGTCTGAGAGCGTTACATCATAGATCAATAGCACAAGATATGAGAACGACCTCTAAAAGAGTCGTTTAAAATACGATACATTAGATTTATTGAAATTGTTTAATACAAAGCGCAACGGCTTAAATTGTTCAACATTTGATAACAAAGATTTTAGATCATAACAATTATCCCAATGTGTAATGACTCCAAATCTTTAATGCATGACTCCTCAAAAGACTATCCCCAATGTATCCTTAGTACCTCGTGCCTCATTGACGTGAGAAAACATGCTTTAAAACGTCAACATAAAGTTGGTGAATTCATAGGTTTATGTAAATATAATGTAGGACCGCAAGATTTGCAAGTGTATGATAATGCAACATATGCAAACATCACAAAGTGTAATTACGTTTCCCTAAGCTCATGACACTAAAGCTCGACATGTATGAATTGCAATATAAATTGCCAACATTGCCCTTGATGATGTTCTAACCCGCAACATCCTAAATCCGACATGGTATACGTCCGTTGTCTGGCAAACCAGCACAGTGAGTGCTATTCACCCGAACGGGGATGTCAATCCTAAATAGATCTATTTATAACATTTCGTCGCTCTACACGAAAGAGACAAAGTAATTGACAGTTCATGATGAATGGGCACAGTTATAATCCAGCTACTTAGGCAAACACAAACAAGTGATAAAATATACACTACGGTCCAATTGTAAAACAATGCATGTATTCTCACCCAGAAAAGTTGTAAATCATTGATATGTAAAAGATGAGCTATTAACTCACCTTAGTGAAATAAATTTGATATGATATGAATCAAGTGAATGGAAAACAGCCACGAGATAAGACCGAATGCACCTAATTAAATATAGGACCAGCATGATTACAATGTACTAAGATAATACTAACAAGTCATAAGGTTATTATTTACATCCACCACCAAAATCTTTATTTAGATTTTAAAAATTGTCAAAACAATGTTTAAACCGGGACTTATTAAATAATGGTGTTTGTGAATTTGTATCCGTAAAAATAAAGTGTGGTTTATTCGTCTCCACAATTGATTTGTTAACGTTAATAAATACATGTTTTGATATATTCTTTGATTATATAATGATATTCATATTTCGGTTTAATTGTTTTTATAAAAGTGCGCACAAAATAAAATAGTGCAGTATGGTTTTAAAACTGTATCTTTATCCGTTTAAACTCCTTTTTCACGTTATTTATATCCATGGCTCGCGTATTAAGAAATTATAATTCAAAATATTATTATTTTGTAATATTTATACCTGATGAAACCTAGTTTTAATTTGTTTTGTTTATAAATTATATTAAACTACTATTACAATAATAATGACGTGCGTAATCTTTCAAATCATACCTTACTCTATTTAATTCCGTTTCGCTTGGTTCTTTATATGTATGGATTCATATATAAAAGTCATAAATCAATGTGTAATATTTAAAATATGGAACTCTTGGTACTCTTATGAACATCAACAAGTAAAGTGAAGGAGTTTTATAAAAATTACTATCTTCACTATATACTTTAATTATGTGTAAATCTCGTATTTTAATTGAATCTCGTCGTTTTAATTATCGGTTGATTAGTGATTCCATGTCGCACGGCATTACTTCGCGTAATTTATAACAAAGCACTATTTTAAGGAAAAATACTCCCACCCCTGGTACTAATCTGTGAACAGTGTATACAAGTGTTATAAATTTGACATTTTTTATAAAAAAACTTTTTTAAACTTAAACTTTGTAAACACTTTAATATGGTTATTGATGTGTGTTTTACAAGCTTTAAATTTATAATACTAGAAATACCGATTTTTACTAAAAACATAACACTCGGGAAGTATACCCGTTCGTGTATAGTATAGCTTTAGGTAAGTCGAGGTCATTCTATGAGAATTAAAGTTTTCACAGTTTGTAATTAAGGTGCTAAGGTTAATAAGATTGTCACGGATCAAATTAACCAAAACGTACATAAATTGACTATTGCAAAGAAAACGACTCAAGCAAATGGTTAAAGTATGTTTGTTTAGGCAATGATTACTAAGACAATGAAGTGTTTAGGATAGTGTTTATAAGTTTAGAAAATAGAGTTATCACAAGTTATAAATCCTTTCGGCCTTTAAATATAACTAGTGATTATATCGATTAATAATAACAAATCCTTTCGGCATTTATAAGTTATTATAACTAATATATTAGATGGATTAATAGAACACATGTATAAAAGAACCCTTTTGGCCTATATTTTTGTATAAAATATATTTTACCAATTCAATAAACACATATCCAAACGCTCCATATCAAAGATCACATAATGCCCAAACAAACACAAGATTACTACTCCATGATCAAAGTAACAAAACACATAACATTCATCATGGATTCAACAAAGATTATATTCAAAAGTGTTAGGATTATGAAAATCCATGTAAAAGACTCGGTCACCCCGTGTTATATCCAGCATAGGTTAGCTCGTAGTCTTAGTATTAATCGTTTTGTTACCGTACGACTTATGGTGTTGGGCCGGGTCTTTACCCACTTGTTAGCCCACTCCATGGCCCACTTAGGGGCACCAAAACACTTGTATAAATACCCCTTTCCAGCCATGGGAAGGGGTTGGTTGTTCATTTCAATATACACACACTATAAGGTGTTTCTCTCACTAGAACTAGCACTTTCTCTCTCTACAAATCGGCCAACCCAATCTCCCATGCTTGTGTTATGATATCCAATATACTACAATTGGTATCAGAGCCCATGGGATGATTAGATAGATTGTGTGTGCATTTTCTTGGTTAGTTTAGATCAAAAGTTTGGTTTTTGAAGGTTTATGGTCTTTTTCTTGACACTCTTTGATTCTCACGTTTGTGGTGTTAAAGTTAGTGTTTTTATTGTTGTTATAACCTTCTAGGATCAAGTTGTGCAAAAGAAACCAAGCAAAAACGTTCAAAAGGGTGATTTTTAGGTGAAAAAGTTCGTATTTTTCTTGACTGCGTTTTGTCTCACTGTCAAGTTCTTGGTTGCGTTTTGCTTCCTGCGTTTTGTCAGAAAAGTACACTGCGTTTTGTCGTTTTGTAAAGTACAACAGTACTGCGTTTTGTCTTATTAGGGGTTGCGTTTTGCCTCTGCGTTTTGGTTACTAAAGGTTGCGTTTTGGTTCTGCGTTTTGGTTATTGAAGGTTGCGATTTGGCTCTGCGTTTTGTCTCAAGTTGAAGACCCTCATTGCGTTTTGACTAAGAGAAACTCTGCCCAATTATAACCTTGATTGCGTTTTGTCTCAAGGGTTGATTGCGTTTTGCCTAAGACACTTCACTGCGTTTTGTCTCCTACTTACTGCGTTTTGTACCCTGCGTTTTGTCCCAAGTTGAAGACCATTATTGCGTTTTGGTGGAAAGAATTTCTGGCAAAAAATTTTCTTCATTGCGTTTTGTCTAAGACTCTTGACTGCGTTTTGTCTAGGACACATCACTGCGTTTTGTCTAAGATTTCCTGACGGAGACTTGTGTAATACATTTCGTAGATTTAATTAAATCAAACCAAATCACAAACAAACAACATATCACCTAAATCAACAAACAATCATCACTTTTAACATACAATCACCAATCATTGTACCGATCCAAAGTTTATCATAATACGAGTAATCAACCATGTCCAGTAATTCAGATGATATTCAAGCGGCCGGTTCCGATACCTGCCCTCCTATGCTCGATAGGACTGATTACGAATCATAGTCACAACGAATCTGATTGTACTGTAGGAGAAAGGAAAATGGATTGCAAATTCTTCAGTCGATTGATCAAGGACCATTTGAGCTTAGAACCACAAGGGATACACTCGGAACTACCCCTGAGGGAGGTGTCCTTCTTGGACCAGAAAGGCCTCGTACTTATGAGGATCTCAGTGACACGGAGAAGAAACGATACGATGTAGATGTCTGTGCCACCAATATTGTGCTTCAAGGATTACCCAAAGATATCTACAAGCTCATCAATCACAACATTGAGGCAAAAGCAATTTGGGACAACGTCAAAATGCTTCTTGCAGGTTCTAAGCTCACAAAAGAAGACATAGAATTTCAGTTGTACGATGAGTTTGAGAGGTTCAAGATACTTCCAGGTGAAAACATCAATGAGTACTATGTTCGCTTTCACAAGCTGGTCAACGACATGAGGAATATCAGAATGACAATGCCTAACATTCAACTGAACTCCAAGTTTGTGAATAATATGTCACCTGAATGGGATAGGTTCCTAACAGCTGTTAAACTCAACAAAGGTCTGAAATAGAAAAATCACGAACAACTGTATGCATACTTAAAACAACATGAGAAGCATGCTGCACAAGATCGACTGATTATTGAAAGAATCACTCCTGCTACAAATGATCAATTTGCATTTGTGTCAACGGTCTAAACTCATGCCCAATCATCACATGTCCAGTCTCATTAATATCCTTCTTCATCAACAAACCCTCAATCACTACAATATCCACAATTCCTTGAAACATCACAAATTGATTTTGGATACACCCAAACTGATAAAATACTTGACAACCTAACCAAACAAATGGCATTTCTTACCTAATCATTCAGAGCTACACTTCCTCAGACGAATAATTAACTTCGAACCTCTTCTAACACCCGAAATCAAGCAACCATTCAAGATGGTCGGGTTGTCATTTAGAATGTTCAAGGGCGACATAATCAGAATCAGAATCAGAGGTATGCTGCTCGGGGAAATGGTGCTACATGCAATGGGGGCACATAATAGAGCTGGGAATGCCAATGCAGGTCAAGGAAAACCGGCCAAGTGTTATAAATGTAATGGGGTTGGACATATTGCAAGGAAATGTACTCAGCCAAAGCGTCCACAGAATTCTGATTATTTCAAGGACAAAATGCTGCTGATGCAAGCCCAAGAGAATGGTGCAGTTTTGGATGAAGAGGAACTACTCTTTCTGGCTGGTGAACAAGGCGAGTCATCTTCTTCTAGGCTCCGCTGGACGACACGGCATTCTCGTTTAAATAAATAGATGTCGGCCGTACTTGTGATGGTTCCCAAGGATCCAATATGACCACTTCACTTAGGTCTACGTTGCCACGATATTGTTCTCCGAGACCAATGCAGAAGGAATAAGAGCCTTTATGCCTTGAGCCTTGAGCGAAATCATTGACCGTCTACTCAATATCCTTGTACGAGTCCACAATCACTACACGAGATGAACCTAACACCTTTGATGCAGATGTGGATAATCAACCAGTCCAAGACTTAGCTCTGAATGAGGACAATATTTTCCAAGTAGATGAATGTGACGCTTTTGATTCTGAATGCTCAGACTATATTCATGGCCAATTTGTCCCCAGCCGAGTCAGCAAATCTA
>BQNB010210307.1:0-10278 GCA_026074375.1 Tanacetum coccineum
AACTTAGTTCTGATATCTAATTTGTTGCTTCTTGTTAGTGGTGTGCACGTTAGGTATTAGAAAACTAGTTATAAGATATTACATTAGCATAGACGTCTAGTGAAACGTGATTAGAACTAAATAAAACCCTTACATTTGGGAAGATATCTAATTAAGTATTTAATGCGCGTGGTTTAACTATTGCGTGGGGAAAGCATTATCAGGAGCTCTCTATTTGGTAATCACGTAGATGCGTTTCTGACCAATTCGCAATTGAATAAGGGGAATACTTACACATTACACTAAAGAGGGTGACGGGCAACGAGTTAAAGGAATCAACTAATGAGTAGTGTATGATTAAGTGAACACGTTTGTTTACCTATAAGAGTTCTCACCAATTTTACTTTTCTTGCAAAATAAGTTTAGATTTAGATTAGTTTTAGTTTAGTTTAAAAACCACCTCTCTCAACACATTGATTTTACTTGATTTCTAAAAAACATAAAAAAAGTACAAAAAACCTCTTCCCTCAACCATAAGATCTTAGTAAACATACAATTCGAACTTACCTCACTATTCTCCTAGAGAACAATCAATCTCCTGAGTCTTGCCTATACTATACTACAACGATTAGGTACTCTGCCTAGGAGGATTGTAAAATATCGGTGTTACAATCCACTGCGTCAAGTGTTTGACGCCGCTGCCAGGGAATAGTCTAGGTTTCATATTTTATCTAGGTTAAGTCTAATCACGAGATTCCTATCAAGTGAGATTTTTATTTTTCTTTTTTAGGTTAGCTTTCTTTTAGTCTATCTTTTCTTCCTTCCCTTTGTTTTGTAACCTTTCTAATCGTTAACCATTATTGGGAAAGAAAACAACCTGTACTTTAGGTGAGTATTCCAGTCCTTGCATACAAGGGTATCGAAACACATTTGAGCTCCCGAAGGAGGGACTATGTTGGCTTCTATGCGATCCGACACCAATCCCGGTTGTGCATAAATTCAGAGGTGCATTCCATGCCTTCGGTGTGAAGATCTAAACAAAACACCTTAAGGATTTTTTAAAAACTTGGGGTCTCACTAGTCCTTAATGGTGCCATTAGGATATCTATCGCTCATGTGTTTTTTAACATTTAGTCTTCCGGGGTCATGACTAGAATTGGATTCGTAATGGGGGGGGGGGGGCCTTTTTTAAAAAAAAAAAACCCGGTGGGATCCATCTCCACTTGGGAGGATCTTACTACATGTTTCCTTGCTTAGTTTTTCCCACCGGTAAGAACTACCAAACTCTAAAATGACATCTTGATGTTCCAACAACATCAAGGTGAATCTTTTTTCGAAGCACGGTGTCACACCTCGACAATGGTGGAAACTCGGGAATGCAATATAAAGATCAATCATAACACAAGATACAAAATAGAGAAAACTACAATGCATAAACTTCAAGTGCTATGAAGACCATCAACCTTCGAAACCCTCGGTGAAGTCCCAAATTGCAAAACTCGAAAATCCACAATCTCTTAAATTATCTGCTGACATTCAAAATAACGTCTATTTATACTTCAATTATCCCATGTTATTAACCCATTTTGTATAGTTATTATTAGTTACTTACATCGTTTTTATCTGAGTATTGCAGTATTTAGGAGTAATTGGTGAGTGGAAAGTTAGCAAAAAGTGCGCGCTATGTGGTGCTTAAATGAAGTTATTTTAACGATTACTATTTGAAGACCAATATGCCGTATCCATCAAAGAAGATTAGGGCGTATCGTGCCTGCATTCTCCAAAAGACCACAGAGGATAAAGATCATACGCGAGTGGGGGGCGGCCATGCCGTATCCAGAGAGCTCTATACTGACGTATTCATGACTATGCTATTGAAATATTTGGAAGATATCAAGCAGTGGTCTTTTACTCAAGAAATCACTATACGCCGTATCCAACACTTGGATACGCAGTATCACATACCGACTTCCAGACTCTTTTTAAATAAAAAATCTCAAAAATGAGTTTTAAGTGTGCTAAATCATATTCTCGATACCTAAACCATAAAAGTCAATTTTCAGAGGAGAAAAAGAGCAGAAGAGGTCGAGCAACGTTATCAATTCCATAGGAGACAACGTGAAATTCCATATACTTTAGTAATCATTCAGTTTTTGGTATCATTCGTTAAACTACGTTAGTTTCCTTGGCCACAAATAATTGCTTTGTATTGATTATGATGGATTTGAAGGCTAATACTTCGGTTATTAGCCTTTGTTTATGAAGATTTGAAAGGTTAGTATATGTTTATCTCCATTCTTGATATATCGTGGTATGCTTGTTTTGTTTATCAATTTTTTACTTGTTACAGCGCTTTTGTATGCGACCTATCATTCAACTGGATCTAGAAAAGTGGACCAAGTGGATCTAGAGTCTGGGATAGCACTCCATATAGTAATTTATACATCTAGAATTATAGTTACACAAATATTGCCCTTCTAAGTCTGTGTCTAGGATACACTTCGGGCTTAACTAGTTAATTGGATATTGCCAATGGTTTATTTATCGTGTTGACTAGCAGGTGACCTAGATAATTCAATAAGTAACGTTCTGATTCCATTGGATAGTTGGACAAGTGGACTACTAGTGTATAAATTGCCATTAAGCGGTAAGTGGGTAAAGTCTCTATGAGCTAGGGTTTACTAGATCACTAATTGCTTTAATCCCTAAGAGAGATAATAATCAGCAAATATAGTATGCTTTTGTGGTCTTGCTTTAGTTTTGACAACGTGAAATTATGTGTCGAGGTCCTTAGGATGATGTAACGCTATGTCTTAAGAATGATTTTGCCAACCTCGAGAGTAAGTAAATCTTTACACTTAATAAACAAACCAACTTTCTAATCGGATTAATAATGGTTAATACAGTTTTCTTATATAAGGTTCAGACCGCTCTTTTATCTTTTGTAATTTTATTGCTGTGTGGTAACAGTGTGCCTTGAATTAATTGTAGGTCACCAACCAAATCGTGACAGTTCTCAGGCTGAAAAACCCCCTTATTACCCATATGATTTAGATTTAGACTGACCATTGGTATTAGAAATGAATGGGGGGGGAAAAAATTAACAATGAATAGATTAACCGGAAGAAATTAAGTAAATTGAAATGATTTAACCTCGCTTCAAGTGTTCGACACCCTATTACCCGAAATACTATCCGATCGGGTACACTACACCGTTAAAGTGTTGTTTTTGGTTTAGTCAGGCAAATTATAAATTTAAAACTTGGAATCAATAATATATACACACACAACGAACATCCATTTTCAAAATCGCCCTCACAGGGTCTTCCTTAATACAAACTTAATCCAACACATCCAAATACTAGAATCAAATAACAAGCAAGCAAGACTTCACATGAAATTTCCCTCGGGATACTTCTAAGTCTGCTATCACATATCACCAACTATTTTCTTTCACTTCACCTGAAAATGATACTCGAAAACGTCAACAATAATGTTGGTGAGCTCGTAGGTTTGACCTTAAACCCAAAAGTTGTGCCAATATTTCAACAGTGGACAATAGTGCTATATGACAGTGAATATATGCAAACAACCTTAGCATCGCCGCTAATCAATAACCATATGTCACTTACGCATCTAAAGGGCCTACCAGCTGGAGCACTAAAATTAGGACAGGACCATACACAAACCAGGGTAGGCGTACCCATCCGCTCCAATAATCACACAAATACTGGGTAGGCGTACCCATCCGCTCCAAACAATCATACAACATATATATTCACATAGCAGTCATAAGCACATATCGTGTCCCAAAAACAAAACCACATTTCACACAGATCATTTCAAACATTTCAAAACCTTTCAAAAAAACATTTGAGTATTACTTTTCCCAACACGGAAAATAGTATAAAAATGGGGCTACGAGAACTCACCTCAAGAAATGTCTTAGCAACAAATTCAATCACACAGCAAAGGCAACGACGCCGCACACGGGCCTGAGTCCAGTTAATGTCCCAATTTAATCATCCATTCAAAAAAACAATCTTCAGTTTAATGCATAGAGTTTTGACGCGTTGTACAATTACCCAAAACAATTTAGTGGTGTGCTGGTTGACGACATATCCCAACAATCATATCAATCTCATTACTCGATAATACATATTTATACTATTTAGAGAAAATAAATAAGTAATATATTTACTAAATAAATATTTATAATTAATAATTATAAATATATCTCGACAAGTCCATTCGGTAACCTTAGTCACTTCAAAATAATCATAATACGGTTGAAAATGAAACGTTTACTCATAATAAACACATTAGAGAAGTTTTCTGAAAGAAAAATTACGATTTTTCGGTCTTGTAGTGAATTGTATTAAAATAAATAAAATAATAAAATAATATTTTTTTTATTAAATCAAAATTTTTGTTTTAGAAAAATTTCTCAAGTATAAACTTTACGAAATTTCGACATTGTCCGTACGCTCATTACAAGTTTTCCAAGGTTTGACAACCTTATTTTAACATTTTTTTATAAATTCGACCACTTTCGACAAACGCCAAAATCTCAATCTTTAACGTTTACTAAACGTTTTTTCCCAAAATATAGTTCAATATCACTTCGTAAACACATTTTACTTCAAAAGTCCGTCAAAACTCTCATAACGACTAAATATCGCTCTATTGGCGCTTAAAGACCTAACTAGGGTCATTAAGATATTTATAAGTCCAAAATGCCGATCCAAGTCCAAAACCAAACGCTATTTACATTATATAAGCATTATATTATAAGTAGAAATAATTAGATAACCACAATATGCCCTCCCTTTAAGCCACGGCTTTAAATTGACTTATCTGGGCGTGAGTCCAAAGCTCAAAATTACGTCTATTAAGATTAAATACATAAGCTACGCATCGCATTTGGTTATACCATAGCCTCAAAAATCAGTCTCCACTACTTCCGCCTTAACACCAAAAATTCAAATCACTTTCTAGTGATTTTAGGAACTTTCGTGGCCATATAAGCCTACCAATAAGCCAAGAAATAGCTGAAATTAAGCCGAAAATAATGCTATACATGCTATTATAAAAAATAAGCTATCTTGCATACATGTATTATTTTTCAACCATACGACCACAACATCAAACTACAAAAACATTATTTTCCTTTTTATATTCCCACGAACCAAAAACCCCTCTTTTTTATTCTATTTCGTTTCACAAAAATCGATATTTCACAGCGATCACTTGTACAACAACATCTATGCATCAAATACAGCCCAATAAGAACACTGGAAATTTAAAATTTGAAAAAAAATTATAAAAAACTTACAAGAAATTTTTTCAAAAATGTAGATTTTGACACGAACCGACAACCCAAACGTTGTTTAAATGAATAACCAAACACTCGTATCAACCCGGAATATCACGTTCTCGATTCATAATGTTACAAAACTTTTATGGTGGATTGTGGTGGTGGTATGTAGAGCACCGAATATAACCACACACACCAACACTCACAAAAACACCACACACACACACACACTTATGTGTGTTTTTTTTTGAAAATGAAATGGACAATGAATGAAGAGTTAGTGGTATAAGGAATATACTTGTACAAGTTTAGACACATTAGCTAGAAAATAGCCATTTTGTTCCCCTCTTTGACTTTCTTGACCGGATGGCATCCTATGGGGTGTCGGTTTTCTTTGAGTGTCGATCACTTAATTACTCATTAAAAACTCAACCGTAAAATTTACCTCAAAGTTAATTAGCATTTTTATTCACCTTAAAAATACTTTTCCATTAACCTAAAGTATTTACACGACATATTTTCACTTTAAACCCTTTCAAAACTCATCTGGACATTAACGAACGTGTCGGACTCGTTTTTTGGCATTTCTCAAAACTCACGGGTCAAACCACCCGGAATACAAATAACACAATAATACCTTCCAAATGGGATTATTAATCACAATAAACCACAATTCATCACAATACTCATAAAATCATCACCGTCAACACGGTACAAAATCTAAATAAACTGACAAAAGTCAAATAGTCAAACGACTATAAATGAAATATTTAGAACACAAAAAGGGAAAAGGTTACACATGGACTCGTTTTAAGGACTTACTTTAAAAATCCCCTCATCATGGCATCGATCTTTGGCTTTAAATCTAAATTTTCTATGATCATGTCTCTTACCCTCATAAGCGCGAAATTGACCACGTTGATGGTGGCAAGCTTCGTGATAAGAGCGCCGAAAAATCTTACGAAATAATAGAGGACCTCTCCCTCTATGACGTTGAAACTTGGAACGACCCAAGAGATCTTGCAAAACTGATCAATGCAATATCTTTGCCTCAAGATGTCCTGAGTACATCCGACCGTCGTCTTGTTGAGCTCAAAAATCAAGTCCAACGCTTGATAAAAGCTCACATTCCTCCAAAACCATCTGTTCAAATGAACAAAATCGCTTTTTCATATAAGATTTGTGGTGGTCCCCACAACACTCAATATTGCATGGAAAATCCCGAGCAACCTTTTGTTGATTATGCATCTTCACGTACCGACAAAGCGGGAGGTAAGTGGTTCACTTTCAAACCCGAGAAATAACCCTTGGTGACACTTATAACCCATCTTGGAGAAGTCATCCAAACTTTAGGTGGAGGCAACCTTAAAATTCTCAAAACAAATTTTCAAGCCCACCTAATCGTTTTCAAACAAACGGTTCGCCCTTAAAGAACAACAATCCTCAAAATTTTAACAATCAATTAAATCTCGAAGGATTAGTGTCTAACTTTATGACATCGCAATACGCATGTTTGTCCAAGTTTTACACCAATTTCAAACAACAACAAAGCGAGATGACCAATAAATATTGACACTTTCTTAAAGATTATCAATGACCGAATGACGGGTACACTACCAAGCGACTGCGTCAAGAACCCAAAACTAAATGTTAGTCCTACCTCTTTAGTTACCTCTGCTCGTTCTTACTCAATGGAAGATCCCTAAAGCTCTTCTAATCCTTTTAAATCGGTCAATGCTATCAAAGCGTGTTTCAAATCATGGAAACAATTCATGTTACGTTTGATGAGCTGATAGCAATGGCTTCTAAACAGTTCAGTTCAGGACCCGCTCCTTAGTTAATGACTCCTAGTACACTCAGTTCAGGAGTCGTGCCAAATCCTATTCCTCAACTACCTTACGTACCACCCATAAATAATGATTGGGATATCTTATTCCAACTAATGTTTGACGAGTTCTTCAATCCTCCTCCAAGTGTTGTTTCTCCAATTCCTGTTGTTGATGCTCCAAGACCTATTGATCCAACTGGTTCACCTGTGTCAACTTCAATTAACCAAGATGCACCATTTATAAGTAACCCATCAACACAATAACAAGAACCATCTCCAATTATCTCTTAAGGTGTTTAAGAATCCCCAAAAACTCCACACTTTCATGATGATCCACTTCATGAAACTCTTCATGAAGACTCCTCTTCTCAAGGATTATCATCAAATGTGTGGTCATCCCATACTCCATTAGAACTTCTTGGCAAATGGACTAAGAATCATCCATTAGCAAATGTGATTAGAGATCCTTCTTGATCAGTCCCCACAAGAAAGCAACATAAGACTGACGCCATGTGTTGTTATTTCGATGCCTTTCTCACTTTAGTTGAACCAAAGAATTTTAAAGAAGCAATGCTCGAATCCTCCTCGATAGAAGCCATGCATGAAGAAATACATGAATTTGAGCGACTGCAAGTTTGGGAATTATTACCGTATCCAGATCTTGTTATGTTGATCAAACTAAAGTGGATCTACAAAGTCAAAAAAGACGAACTTGGGGGTGTACTCCAAAATAAGGCTTGATTGGTTGCTAAAGGTTATCGTCAAGAAGAGAGGATTGATTTTGAGGAATTGTTTGCACCTGTTGCCAGACTAGAAGCCACTCGTATCTTCATTGCAAATGATGCCAACAAGAACATGACAATCTACTAGATAGATGTCAAAACTGCTTTCTTGAATGGCGAGCTACGCGAAGTGGTTTATGTTAGTCAACCGAAAGGATTCGTAGATCAATACAAGCTAAATCACGTGTACATGATCAAAAAGGTACTTTATGGTCTTAAGCAGGCCCCACGCGCATGGTATGACATGATGTCCAGTTTTTTACTATCACAAGAATTCTCCAAAGGTGCAGTCGATCCAACACTATTCACCAGGAAAGCAGGCCGTGATATCTTATTGGTATAAATTTATGTCGATGATATAATATTTACCTCTACTAATCCTGCTATGTGTGATGAATTTTCTAAAATAATGTCCTTTAAATTTAAGATGTCGATGATAGGAAAAATGTATTTCTTTCTTAGACTTCAAATTTCCTAAAGTCTTAGAGGCATCTTTATAAACCAGTCTAACTATGCTCTTGAAATAATAAAAAAATATAGTATGCAATCTAGTGATCCCGTTAACACCCCTATGGTGGACAAAAGTAAATTTGATGAAGATCTACAAGGGAAACCAGTTGACCCTACACATTACCGTGGTATGATTGGTTCCCTTATGTATCTTACATCCAGCAGACCAGACCTTGTATTTGTAGTGTGCATGTGTGCCCGGTATCATGAAAAGCCTACCGAAAAGCACTTACATACAGTTAAGCGGATCTTTCGATACCTTAAAGGAACCAGTGATATGGGTCTTTGGTATTCGAAGGATTCATGCATTGCTCTAACAACATATGCAGATGCAGACCACGCCGGGTGTCAAGATACTAGACGTAGTACATTTGGAAGTGCTTAATTCTTGCGGGATAAACTTGTCAGTTGGTCATCCAAAAAGCAAAAGAGCACTGCTATCTCTAGTACAGAGGCTGAATATATTGCTTTATCTGGGTGTTGTGCTCAAATCTTATGTATGAGATCACAACTAACAGACTATGGGCTTAAATTCAATAAGATTCCTCTGTATTGTGATAACAAGAGTGCAATCGCTTTATGATGCAACAATGTTCAACACTCGAGATCAAAGCACATAGAAGTGAGATACCACTTTATTAATGATCAAGAGGAAAATGGAGTGGTGGAACTCTACTTTGTCAGAACAGAATATCAGCTAGCAGACATCTTCACCAAAGCTTTGCCCCGAGAAAGATTCAAATTCTTGATAGAAAAGCTGGGAATGAAAACCATGTCTCATGCAACTCTAAAAAGTCTAGCTGAAGAAGAGGAAGAGTAATGGTGGTAACTCTTTACATATCCTATGTACTATATGTAAATAAGAAAATACAAAAACTCAAAAAGATTTTTCTTTCTTATAAATTTTTTCAAAAAGAAAATACAAAAATATAAAACCAAAAAATCAAATAGAAAAATATATAATCAAAAATATAAAAAAGGTAATTATGAAACGTCTTCTGAAAATCGATAACATTTACGGCCTTAGAAATGTCATTCAATAATGACACGGTGCTGTAAATGAAGTTCGAGCAGAAGTTCTAAATGTTTTCAAAACATGTCAATGGCTTGCTATAATTTCAGACATCAACCCGGTCCTCATTTTTTAAAGGCAAGTATTTTGTCAAAAAGAAACCTTGACCTCACAACGGGAATTAAGTTTCTCGGGTATGAATTACTTTATATTCATACAAAGGCTTGTGTATACTTTGCTACACAACCCGTGCTTTTAGAAAATGAGTGTACGTGTGAGTTCATTTATTTTTCAAAATAAAAGAAATCTTATTTTTGGTGGTATAAAATGTGTTGATTTACAAAAACATGTCAGTATTATCAAGTTCTCATCAGAAAAATATTTAAAAAGAGAATTCTATCACTCAAACAATGTATACAGCTCTTTCACTAGAAAACGGGATATTATTTGAGGGGGAGAAATGTTTCAATAATTCTTTTAAAATGATTCTTCAGATTAAATCACGGAATAAACAAAAAAGGCTTTTTGAACAATAACGGCTCAATTTCTTAAAGGAGAGCTAAATTATCTAACATAATTGGGCTTAAGATGTTATTTTTGTTCAACCTTTAGGGTTTAGAATGCAAAATGTGGGACTCGGCATTTAAGTTTGCAAATAGGAGGACTAATGTTGTCATTTCCCTAAAATGCTTAAACTTTGGAAAGTTTTAAAATGGAAAATGAAAAACTTAAGAAACCTCAAGGACTAGTTCTGCTAATTGTCGAAACCTCAAATCTGTTAAACACAAAAAAAGTGTTTTATCCTTCATAAATTAAAAACCATAAAACCTCTTCTTCTATCACTCTCTCT
>BQNB010210310.1:0-10278 GCA_026074375.1 Tanacetum coccineum
TTAGTACTGCCAGTATTAACTTAATACTAACAGAACTAACTATTACTACCGGACTTAACTGCTATACTACCAGTATTAAGTCTGTTACAATCTATTTTCCCAACACTTTTATAAAGATATATTCCCTTTTTGAACATTATCACGAAGGAAGTGGTGGCGAATTTTTATGTGTTTAGTTCGTGAGTGTTGAACGAGATTCTTACTTAAGTCTATTGCCCCTTTGTTGTCACACATTATTGGAATATTGTCTAACCTAATGCCATAGTCTATGAGAGCTTGTTTCATCCATAGTGCTTGTTGACATGCCTTTCCGGCACTAACATACTCCGCTTCGGTTGTGGAGATAGCAAGAGCTGTTTGCTTCTTTAAAAACCAAGATGTTAAACAACATCCCATGAATGTGCAAACACCACTAGTGCTCTTGCGATCAACGTAATCTCCCGCATGATCCGAATCCGCATAAACTATTGTTTCTATGCTGAATCCCTTGGGATACCATAATCCCAAATGCATAGTGCATTTAATGTATCGAAAGATACGCTTAACCGCTTCTAGGTGAGAGGTTTTGGGATCCTTTTGAAAGTGTACACAAAGGCAAACACTAAACATGCCTTTATATTTGGTATTATCTACGGACTCACCTTCTTCGTCCCTTGTGAGTTTGGTTTCCGTAGACATGGGGGTTTTCATTGGCTTAGAGTCTTCTAGTCCAAATTTCTTAAGCATTTCCTTAATATATTTTGATTGATTGAAAAATATTCCATCATATAATTGTTTTATTTGTAATCCTAAGAAAAATTTTAGTTCCCCCACCATACTCATTTCAAACTCATCACGCATGATCTTGGCAAAGTCATCACACATTTCTTGACAAGTTGATCCGAATATAATGTCATCAACATATATTTGGACGATAATGATGTTGGAGTCTTTCTTTCTAGTGAAGAGAGTGTTATCTACCATTCCCATAGAATAATTATGTTTAATAAGAAAGGCTTTTAGTCGATCGTACCAAGCTTTACTATTTTGCGAATATCCTAGGAAAACACCTTTATACGACTTTGGGTCGAACTTGGTTAGGTAATCTTTTGTATTAAGAATAAAACATTTACTTCCGAATACTCTAAAATAGTTAAGGTTTGGTTTCCTTCCTCTTAACAACTCGTATGGAGTTTTTCCCAAAATACGTCTAATAGAAACTCTATTAATTATATAAGTTGATGTATCGATCGCATTGCACCAAAATTTTTGAGGAATGGATTGTTCATTTAACATGGTTCTGCTCATTTCTTGTAAGGTTCGATTTTTTCGTTCTACTACCCCATTTGATTGTGGAGTACGAGGAGCAGAAAAATTGTGAGATATCTTATTTAAATCACAATATTTTCCAAATTGTACTTCATTATCAAATTCCAGACCATGATCCGTTCTAATTGATACAATAGAACATCCTAATTTGTTTTGGATCATTTTGCTAAATATTTCAAATTCTTCGAAGGCTTCGGTTTTATTTGCTAAGAATCTAGTCTAAGTGTATCGAGAATAGTCATCTACAATTACTAAGGTATAACAATTTCCTCCATAGCTTCATATGGCGGAGGGGCCAAACAAATCCATGCGAAGTAGTTCTAAGCATCTAGTTGTTGAGACTGTATTTTGGCCTTGTGACTTACGTGAGCTTGCTTTCCAACTTTGCAAGCATCACAAAAATGTTGGTCGTATTTAAGTTTAGGTAGATTTCTAACTAATTCTTTAGACGCTAATGATTGAATTAGTTACATATTAGCATGACCTAATCTTCTATGCCATAGTGTGGAATTTTCATCTAATGTTGCAAGGCATATTTTGTCTTCTGGTTTATTTCCCAGTTTCATTACATATAATCCTCCTTTCCTAATTCCTTTACCTATAACTTTTTTGTTTTTGATTATTTTGCTATCGTGTTCGGTAAATATTACTTTGCACTTATTATCAAATATTTAACCTATACTAAGCAAGTTATAAGTTAAGTTATCTATGTGCTCAACATTTTCAATTATTAAGGGGTTTTGAGAAATCGTACCTTTGCCTATGATTTTACCGCTTAAGTTGCTTCCGAAAATTATGTTACCTCCGTTGTATGCTTTGTATAAAGAAAACATCTTTCGATTACCGGTCATGTGTTTTGAACATCCACTATCTTTAATCCATTCATCGGGTTCCAAGTTTACTCCTAAGCATATTTCATCGGGCGCTTGAGCTACAAGGCAAGCTTCATCTTTAGTCTTTTCCACCTCATCTTCTCTATTGTCGCTCCATACTCCTCCAATGAATGCTCTTTGATCGATGTTCTTTGGCGGCTTTGAACATTCTATAATGAAATGATTTGGGTCACCACATCTAAAACATTTTCTTTCACTTTTATCATAACCATCATTTTAACTTTTTTGGAATGTTTTTCTATCGCCTTGTGGTTGCCTTGCAAATCTTCCTCGTCTCTTGAAGAATTTCTTGAATTCCTTTACGGCCATAGCATACTCTTCGTCTTCACTATCGGAACTTGAGCTATCTTCATCACTTACTTCCTTTTTCACTTTTAATGCAAGTGATTTACTTTGTTCTTTTTGCCTTTAACCGTTTCTACATCTTTCTTAATTACTTCTTCATAAACTTTCAAGTTTCCAATTAGTTTGTCAAGAGGTAAGGTTGTTAGATTCTTTGATTCTTCAATCGCTGTAACTTTTGCGCGCCATTTTGAATGTAGTGCCCTAAGAAATTTCCTAACACAATTCTTGCTAGAAAAACTTTCATCAAGTGCTTTTAGACTAGTAATAATAGTATTAAATTTAGCAAAGGCATTATCTATTGATTCTTCTTCCGGAATCATAAATTGTTCATATTGTTGAACAAATCTATTTTATTAGCTTTGACTTGATTATTACCTTGATGAGTGATTAGTAAAGTATCCTAAATTTCTTTTGCGGTTTGACACATAAAAATTCTTTCTTATTCTTTACGTGGCAAAGCATTATAAATTACCATTTTAGCTTCATTATTTTTTGCAAGTTTCTTTTTAAGATCATCATCTTGTTTAGAAAAAGATACAATTTTCATCCTTTTTAGTTTCAGGTTTAAATTGAAATAGGAGGAAAATCACATCGGTAATAAATGCCAAAAGTCTAGATCTTTTGGACTTACATAAGTTTCGAATCCTATTTTTCCAATAAATAAAATCCATCACTTTCAAAAGTGGGTGGTCTTTGCATAGATTGCCCTTCTAAATATTTTTTCCGATTCCATAGATCGATTCAAGTTTTAAAATACAATTTATTTTAAAAATCTTGTTTAACGTGGCTCTTGATACCAATTGTGGAAAACTAGAAGGGGGGTTGAATAGTTTACCGCTTTTTAATTTAATATTTAAAATTTGTTTATAAAAACTTAGATTCGACTTTTTGTGAATTCAATACTTGCACAATATGAACTATTTAAAATATGGTAGAGGTAAATAAAAGATAAGAGATGGAAAGATCAAACCGCACACAAGGATTTTATAGTGGTTCGGTTACGAAGCTCTTCTTCGGCCTATCCACTCCCCGAGCACCAAAATTCTTGAGAGTTTCTTCTTCAACTATGTCAAACAAGCTCCTTTAATGGAGGAGGGGGAGAAAACACGTACACAACGTTGCTTATATCAATTTTCGACAATAAGCTAAGATGTCGGTTTCTAATCTTAGCTAGAACAATCTTCAAAAACACAACACTCACGACATGTTCTCGACTTCACAACTTACAACTACTTTACATACTTCACTACACAACTTATCTTTTAACACCTTGGATCATGAATACACAACTTCTTAATTCTTCACAACTCCACACCTTCACAACTTATTTCTCAACACACTACTTAATATCACAGCTATCTAACACTACCTTAAAAAGGTCACAAAGATTCCAACTTACTTACAACAATTACTAAATTCCTAACAACTAAACACTTTACAAGATTTACAAGGTATGATTTGGAAGCAAACAAGATTACAATATGGATTTTGGGGTGTAATATTCTTCACTAGATGTTGGAGGTTTTCTTCTCTTGCACTTGAGGAATTGAGATTGGGTTCACTTGGGGAAACAAAGATATAAGTGATTAAATGATCAAAGGATTTAAAGGAGAGGTTATGTGGCTATTTTTATGCAGAATGATATGAGTGCAAAAGGTTGTGAAAAATGTTGGAGGAATAGGTTCCAGTATTTTATAGGAGAGAAGGAAGAGTGGAGTCTACTGGCCGGCCCCCTTAAATAGGGTGCCAGCCCCCTTAAAATTAAGGGGGGCGCCCCTTATTCAGACGCTCCTTTTTGTCCTATTCAGGGGAGGTGTTTACTGGACCATTTCTAGCCGTTTTAGGTCCCAAAAATTTTGAATTCAAATGTTTATTTTGATATAAAAACATTTCATTTTAAATGTTAAAAAATGTTTTTTTGTGTTTTATAAAATGTTGTACACATTTTATAAAGTGTTCATTTGATCATTAAAATGCATTTAAGGCGTTTGTTTATTTCATTACATTGGAGTGATATAAGTTTGAAAGTGGAAATTTTGGAGTTAATACTGCTGGAGGAACTAATTCATCAAGTCAGGTTTCATCTACTCCAGGTGCTGATGAAGTAGTGTGCTCTTTCTTTGCATAACAGACAACCAGTCCTCCACTTGATAATGAGGATTTGCAGCAGATTGATCAAGATGACTTGGAAGAATTGGATATTAGATGACAGGTAGCCATGTTGACTGTTAGGGTGCAGAGATTCATCAAGAAGACAGGAAGGAACTTGGATTTCAAAGGAAAACAACCTGTTACCTTTGATAAGTCACAAGTTGAGTGCTACAACTGTCACAAGAAAGGGCACTTTGCTAAGGAATGCAAATCAGGATGGAACCAAGGGAAAAGATCTTATGGTGATAATGGCAGGAGGAATGCAACAACAAATGAACCATCATCACAAGCACTGGTAGCTCAAGATGGTCTAGGAGGCTATGACTGGAGCAATAATTTTGATGAACCAGTTAATTATGCTTTGATGGCCATCTCCTCCTCAAGCTCATTAAGTTCTTCTGACAATGAGGTACAAAACTATTCTAAAAAATGTCTTGAATCTTTTAAAACTCTTCAAAAGAACTATGATAGTGAAAAAGAAAAACATAGCAGAGCCAGACTAGAAATCCAGGGTTATGAGTTAGCCTTAGAATCTCTAGAATCTAGAATTCTTGGACATGAAAAGAATGAAATGGCTTGGGGTGAAAAATATAAGTTTCAAAACTATGAGCTTAAGTGCAGAGAAATAAAAATCAACAACCTTAAAATGGAACTAGAAAAAGTTGTTAAGGAAAGAGATGAGTTGAAAGTTAAGATAGAAAAATGGGAAGAATCATCAAAGGGTCTTAATAAATTACTCAACAGTCAAATGAGTGCTAAAAATAAAAATGGTTTAGGATATGGCACACAATTAGATGAAATGAGTAACAAATCTGAAACTGGTAGTGAGATTAGTATGAGTGTTTTTGAGGTCAGATCAAGTGATGAAGAGATCACACCAGCAAATTATAGGTTCTCCAAAGCAGATAGGTATCATGTTGTTCCCCCTCCTATAACAGGGAACTTCCTAACCCCAAGAGCTGACATATCATTTGCAGGTTTAGATGAATATGCCATTAGAAAGAAAATCATTGAGTCAAATACAACTGAGCTTAACACTGATACTAGTAAATCTAAAACTAGTGATACTGTAGGTAAAACAAATGAAGTAAACATAGAAAAACCTAAGTCAGTCCATGAATCAGTTGTGCCTAAACCAAAGATTAATAAAGACAAAGTCATCATTGAGGATTGATGCTCAGATGATGAGGATGATGTATCTGAAGTAATCACAGTTAACCCTGTTAAGACAAATGAGACTCAAACAGTTAAAACTTAAGTTGATAAAATTGGTCAAATTTCTCAGAAAGAAGGGATTGGATTTAAGAAAATAAAAGCTTGCTTTGTCTGTAAGAGTACTGACCATTTGATCAAAGATTGTGATTTTTATGCCAAAAAGAGTCCAGAACCTAAGCTGAAAACTGTGGTCAATACTGATCAAAGGGTGGTCAAACCAGTATGGGATAATGCTAAAAGAGTAAATCACCAAAAACTTCCAAATAGATTGAAATACCCTCAAGCAAAAAGGACTTTTGTCCCATCAGGAGTACTAACCAGGACAGGTTTGGTTAATCCGGTTAGGCCAAATGGGAAAAGAGCAGTACATACTGTTAGTACTACTAGGCCTATTATTACTGCTAGGCCTGTTAGTACTGCTAGATCATTTGCCCTAAAAATAGCACAAACTGGTAGTGCTATTAGACCAATTTACCCAAGAATGGACAATGTAAGACCAACAGCCTCATATTCACCAATAAAGAGGTCTTACTACACAAAACCAGCTTTTAGACTCAAAAACTTAAAACAAGATGTTAAAACTTCTAGGGTTAAAAATATGACTACTGTTGGGACAAGAGTAGTAGTTAATACTGGTAAGGCTAAGATGAATAATGATCTTAATAAGTTAAGGTGTGTGTGGAGGCCTAAGGGAAATTACATGGATCATGAGTCCAAAGAAAATCAGGTTAATGTGGATGTTTAATCTTGATTTTCTAACAAATACAATGAACTATATCCCTGTTAGTATAGAAAATCAGGTTAATGTGGATGCAGGTACACAAGAACATTATGTTGCAGGTTCATCAGAAAAAGATAAGGAACCTACTAAGGAATATATACTGCTTCCACTACACCCTCATAGGCCAAGGATCTCAGTAGAAGATGTTGTTCAAGTTGCACAAGAAAAACCTTCTGAAACTTCTCCTAAGGACACTGCTGTACAGGATTCAAAAGATGTTGCTGAAAAAGAAGAACAACATATGTTGACAGAAGCTGACCAAGCCTTGCAAGATGATATTGAGAGGATGATTGCTCAAGAAATTGCTGCTAAAACTATGGATGATGCTACAAGACAAGCTTTTAAAGAAAAAAAGAAGAGGGCAGCTCAGGCTACCAGTATTAACAAACTTAATACTGGTAGACCATCTGTTAGTACTTCCAATTCACCATTGGTTAGTACTGCTAACACACCATATGCTAGTGCTGCTAGTACTCCTACTGGTGTAAATACTGGTGGATCATTATTTGTCTATCTTGGAGGACAAATACCTATTGATGCATCTACTCTCCCCAATGCTGATTTACCCATTGATCCTAATATGCCTGACTTAGAAGATGATTCTAATGTATTTCCAAATGATGGCATATTCAGTGGAGCCTATGATGATGAAGATGTAGGTGTAGTGGCTGATTTAAACAATATGGATAACACCATTGATGTTAGTCCTATTCCCAGACTCGGAATTCATAAGGATCACCCTAAAGGTTAAATTCTAGGATATCCTAAATCAGCAGTTCAAACAAGAGGAAAGATCCAAAAGGCTTCTTCAGTACAACAAGCTTTGGTAAGCTACATCTATAATCAGAACAGAACAAATCATAAAGACCATCAGAACTGTCTGTTAGCATGTTTTCTCTCCCAAGAAGAACCCAAGACGATATCACAAGCCTTAGAAGATGAAAGCTGGGTTGAAGCAATGCAAGAAGAATTGCTCCAGTTCAAATTACAGAAGGTTTGGATACTTGTTGATTTGCCATTTGGGAAAAAGGCAATTGGCACAAAGTGGGTCTTCAGGAATAAGAGGGATGAGAGGAGTATTGTTGTGAAAAATAAAGCAAGGCTTGTAGCACAAGGGTTTAGACAGGAGGAAGGTATAGACTATGATGAAGTTTTTGCACCTGTTGCCAGGATTGAGGCAATCAGGTTGTTTTTAGCTTTTGCATCATTCATGGGATTTCCTGTCTACCAAATGGATGTTAAGAGTGCATTTATTTATGGCACTATTGAAGAGGATGTATATGTTCATCAACCTCCAGGCTTTGTTGACCCTGCTCATCCAAACAAAGTTTATAAGGTGATCAAAGCTCTTTATGGGCTACATCAAGCTCCTAGAGCTTGGTATGAGACACTTTCTTCCTTCCTGCTGAAAAATGGTTTTAGGAGAGGTACCATAGACAAAACATTGTTTATCAAGAAGAACAAGAGTGACATTATGTTAGTCCAGGTGTATGTGGATGACATCATTTTTGGCTCTACAACGTAGTCTATGTGTACTGAGTTTGAAGATTATATGCACAAAAGATTCCAGATGAGCTCCATGGGTGTGCTCACATTCTTTTTGGGATTACAGGTGAAACAACAACCTGATGGAATCTTTATTAGTCAAGACAAGTATGTAGCTGACATCCTTAAGAAGTTTGATTTTTGTTCCATCAAAATAGCTACTACTCCTATTGTGTCAAATAAGCCTCTAGTCAAAGATGAAGATGGTATACTACAGGTCTATAATTGGTTCCCTGATGTATTTGACTGCATCTAGGCCAGACATCATGTTTGCTGTCTATGCCTGTGCTAGGTTTTAAGTCACTCCAAAAGCTTCACACTTAAATGCAGTTAAAAGAATTTTTAGGTACCTCAAACATTAACCCAAACTAGGGGCTATGGTATCCTAGGGATTCTCCTTTTGAACTATAAGCTTTCTCAGACAGTGATTATAGAGGAGCCAGCCTTGACAGGAAATCAACAACAGGTGGTTGTTAATTTCTTGGTAGAAGACTAATATCTTGGCAATGCAAGAAGCAGACGATTGTGGCAAATTCTACTATTAAGGCAGAATATGTTGCAGCTGCTAACTGTTGTGGGCAAGTACTATGGATACAGAATTAGATGATGGATTATGGCTTTAATTTCATGAACACCAAAATCCATATTAACAATGAGAGTACCATATGTATAGTCAAGAATCCTGTCTATCACTCAAGGACCAAGCACATTGAGATTCGACATCACTTCATAAAGGGGTTTCTATGAGAAAAGATTGATAGATGTTATCAAGATTCACACTAATGCTAATGTTGCAGACCTTCTCACCAAAGGATTTGATGTCACAAGATTTAATTTCTTAGTGGTTAACATTGGAATGATCAATCTATAGCTGCATTAGTTCAGGGGAGGCAAGTCAGCATATTACTTTGTTGTACAGTTTGTGAAATATTTTAGTTAGCAGATAGATTTTAGATGAGATGATGATTTGGGATTCATTCTATTCATTGAGATGAAGATTGAGGGCTACATATGGTGCTGAGTTAGTTAGTGCTGCCAGTTTGGTTAATACTGCCATGCCAACACTTAGTACTGTCCGGCTTGGTTAATGCTGCTCAAAAGCATTTAACGATGGAAATGATGTTTGGATTGGGTAAAAAGATGCTGCTGGGATTGGTATTGGAGGCTATAAATGGTATCTAGAAAATTTGGTGCTGCCAGGCAAATTTGGTGCTGTTTGTTACCGTTACTACTGTTAGCGAGCATAACAGATTTTCCTTAATTAAATATAACCGTTGAGATATTTCCGCCAACAACTTGCTTATATGGGTCTATGACTTGAAATTTTTTGATCTTTTCTTCTATAATACTCTTTCTTTAAGATAAAGACTCAAGTTTATTCATTCGGTCATCTCAAACCCTAAAGTAAATCTCTATAAAATCTCAATTCCGCTTACCAATCACTCATACTCTCCCAATCGATCGTATCCCACATCTTAATCCTTCTATTACAAGTTTCTATGGCGAATTTGGAGTTTGTCGATCAACATAACATGGTCGCGTGCTTAGAGAAAACAGAGGGAAACTCCGATTTTCATGAGATAGTGGACTTTTTTGCTTCCAGTTCAATTCATCATGCTCTCACTGTAAGTCCTACTATCTATACTTCCTACATTGAACAGTTTTAGAACACTGCCAGTTCCCAAACAGTCAATGATGTAAAGCATATTAATGCTACTGTTGATAGCAAGGCAATAGTAGTAACAGAGGCATCAATAAGAAGTTCTCTTCTTTTTAATGATGTTGATGGTACTGCTTGCCTAACAAATGAAGCTATTTTTCAAAATCTTGCATTGATGGGTTATGAGGGTGATTTTAATAAGCTAACTTTTCAAAAAGCTCTCTTTTCTCCTCAATGGAAGTTTCTGATACAAACCATTTTACATTGTTTAAGCTCAAAATCTACCAGCTGGAATAAGTTTTCCATAAATATTGCTTTAGTTGTTATATGTCTGGCCACTAATCAAAAGTTTAACTTTTTTAAACTTATTTTTGATGGTA
>BQNB010210312.1:0-10278 GCA_026074375.1 Tanacetum coccineum
CAAAAGACTTTTGAGAACACTAGGGCTTATGAAATTAACCAACAGCTCAAAGAATATTTTTAGGCAAAGGCAAGCAAGGAACTCCTTGATGTTGTTAAATCTCTCATGGCTTGCAAACCGAAACATGGAGCCTCTATTTGTGCTTTTGTCTTAGAGATGAAAGTATACTTTGACAGATTGGAATCTTTGAACATGGTGTTCGATGCTGAGCTTTCTATCAACATAATCCTATCCGGTCTGCCAGCTGATTACAATCAGTTTATGCTCTCGTATCAAATGAACTGGAAAGAGACCTCAATAATGGAACTCCATAGCTTGTTGCGAACCGTTGAGCAAGGGATCAAGAAAATTAATGTGCTCATGACTTCAGCAACTCTTGTGTTGACTGTTGGTCACAATGCAAAGAAAAGAAAGACTTCTCATTCCAACTGGAAAGGAAAGGCCATAAAAGGAAAGTACGATCAGTGGGTCTAAAAGAAAGGTTGAATCTGAGATTGCACCTACAAGCGATCCAAAGGAAGCAATGTGATTCTACTGCAACACAAAGGGGCATTGGAAGCATAGCTGTCCAAAATATCTAAAGGACCTCAAAGATGGAAAGGTCGAAAAGGGTAGTCACTCAGGGTCTAAAGGAAAGTAGGAGGTTAAAGCATGGAGAGCTCAACTTAGTCATGGGAAACAGGAAAATCACGCATGTGACAAGGATTGGAAAGTACGAGCTCATGATGAAGTCTGGAGTTAGGATAGATTTAAATAATTGGTGTTATTTGTCAAAAATGACAAGAAACATTATTTCGTTTCATGCTTTGTTTAAGGATGGTCATAAATTTTCATTTGATAATGAGAATGGATATATTTTGGTTTATTTAAATGGTTGTTTTATGTTTAAAGCTTCTCCTTGTAAATACATATATGAAACTGTTGAATGTATTATTCACAATGGCAATGTGATTTTAAATGTTGGTTCATCTAATAAGCTTGATAAATCAAAATTGTGGCATTCCCGTCTTGGGCACGTAAACAAGAAACACATTGCCCAACTCCAAAAGGATGGAGTGTTGGAATCATTCAACATCAAATCGGATAATGTATGCGAGTCTTGCTTATTGGGCAAGATGACTAAATCACCATTCACAGGATCGTGTTAAAGAGGTGAAGAGTTATTGGACTTAGTACACACAAATGTGTGTGGACCATTCCGATCTGCCACAAAAGATGGAATCGCTACTACATTACGTTTAGTGATGATTTTAGTAGATATGGATATGTTTATCTGATTAAACATAAGTCGGACACCTTTGAAGTATTCAAAAGATATCAAAACGAGGTAGAGAACCAACTGGGCAGAAAGATAAAGGTACTCCGATCCGATAAGGGAGGAGAATACCTTAGTATTGAATTTTTCAATCATCTTAAAAACTGTGGTATAATTTCATAGTTAACTCCTCTCAAAACACCGCAACTAAATGGAGTTGCTGAAAGGAGAAATAGAACCCTGTTAGACATGGTTTGATCTATGATGAGTCGAGCAACACTTCCAATAAGCTTCTGGGGTTACGCATTAGAGACATTCGCCCATATCTTACATCTTGTACCCACTAAGAAGGTTTCGAAGACACCTTTTTAAGATGTGGAAAGGAAAACGTCCTTCTCTTGGGCACATCAAAATCTGGGGTTATGAGGTTTACGTTAGACGAAAAGCTCAGGACAAACTTGAAACCAGATCTGAAAAGTGTCTTTTTGTCGGTTATCCAGAAGAGTCATTTGGATATTTGTTTTACAAACCAAAGGATAATATGTTATATGTAGCTCGAATAGGAGTGTTCCTTAAGAGAGAAATGATATTTAAAGAGGACAGTGGGAGTAAGATAGACCTTGAATAAATTCAAGAGTCTACCGATGAAGAACCTATAGTGAACACTGACACTCAACTAGAGGTGGTGACACTTGTTAAGCCTGATGATATATCCTTACCATTCGCAGAACAAGTGGTAGAGTTAGCAAGCCTCCTTAGTTCTATTATGGTTTCCATATTGAAGAGGACAAGATTAGTGATAGCACACTAAGTGAATTAGATGAGCCTACTAACTACAAGGAAGTGATGGCAAGCCCTGAGGCTGCTAAGTGGAAGGAAGCTATGAAAAGCGAGATTCAGTCTATGGATGACAACCAAGTTTGGAATTTGGTTGACACTACACCCGGTCTTAAGACGGTGGGATGTAAGTAGATCTTCAAGAAAAAGACAGACATGGATGGGAAAATACACACGTATAAAGCTAGGTTCGTAGCGAAGGGTTATACTCAAACCTACAGGATTGATTATGAGGAAACCTTCTCACCACTAGCTAAAATAAAGTCAATTAGGACAATGCTTGCCATAGTTACATTTCATGATTATGAAATATGGTAGATGGATGTCAAGACCGCTTTTCTTAATGAAAAACTGACAAGGGATCTGTTTATGGCACAACCAGAAGGTTTTGAAAATGCAAAGTATCCTAAAAGAGAATGCAAGCTTCAAAAGGCCATTTATGGACTTAAACAAGCTTCTCGTAACTGGAATCTCTGCTTTCATGAGAAAGTCACACAGTTTGGATTTTCTAGAAGTGAAGATGAGTCTTGTATATATGTCAAAGTCAGTGAGAGTGTTGTTGTCTTCCTGGTATTATATGTGGATGATATACTACTCATAGGAAACGATATCCTAACATAACAAACTGTAAAAGACTAGTTGGGGAAATGTTTTGCTATGAAAGATTTAGGAGATGCAGCATATATTCTTGGTATAAAGATTTACAGAGAGTATATCATCCACATATAAATACCAGGAAGACAACACACTCTCACTGACTTTGACATATATACAGGGGGGGGGGGAGACTCATCTTCCTTCTAGAAAATCACAAAAATGTGTGACTGGCTCATGAAAGCGGGAGAGATTCAGTTACGAGAACCTGTTTAAGTCCATAAATGCCTTTGAAGCCCTTGCATTCTCTTTTAGACAAAAAGTAATTTGCATTTTCAAGACCGTCTGGTTGTGCCATAAACAGATCCTTTGTTAGTTTTTCGTTAAGATAACGTCTTGACATCCATCTACCATTGGTCATATCATGAAAGCGAACTATGGCTAGCATTGTCCTAATCGGAACTTTTTCTTTACTAGTGTGATAAGGTTTCCTCATAATCAATCCTGTAGGTTTGAGTATAACCCTCGCACGAACCTAGCTTTATACGTGTGTATTTCCCATCCATGTTTGTCCTTTTTCCTTGAAGATCTACTTACTTCCACCGTCTTAAGACCGGTTTGGGTCATCCCAAATTCCAATCTTGGTTGTCATACATGACTGAATCTCGCTTTTCATAGCTTCCTTCCACGACAGCCTCAGGGCTTGCAAGCGCTTCCTTGTATTAGAGGCGCACTAATCACTTAGTGTGCGATCACTAATCTTGTCCTCCTTCAATATGGAAAACCAAATAAACTAAGAGCGTGCAAGCTCGACCACTTGTCTCGAATGGTAAAGGATAGCTGTCAGGCTTTACAATGCATCCCAAACCACCACCGCAGGTGAGTGTCATGTTGCTCGAGAGTTCTCATTGGGAGAGTCTGAATTTATTCAAGGTCTATCTTACTCCCCACTTCCTCTTTAAATATCATTTCTCTCTTAAGGAACACTCCTATTCGAGCTACATATAACATATTATCCTTTGGTTTATAAAATAAATATCCAAATGACTCTTCTGGATAACTGACAAAAAGACACTTTTCAGATCTGGCTTCAAGTTTGTCCTGAGCTTTTCATCTAACGTAAACCTCATAACCTCAGATTTTGATGTGCCCAAGAGAAGGACGTTTTCCTTTCCACATCTTAAAAGGTGTCTTCGAAACCTTCTTAGTGGGTACAAGATGTAAGATATGGGCGAGTGTCTCTAATGCGTAACCCCAGAAGCTTATTGGAAGTGTTGCTCGACTCATCATAGATCAAACCATGTCTAACAGGGTTCTATTTCTCCTTTCAGCAACTCTATTTAGTTGCGGTGTTTTGGGAGGAGTTAACTATGAAATTATACCACAGTTTTTAAGATGATTGAAAAATTCGATACTAAGGTATTCTCCTCCCTTATCGGATCGGAGTACCTTTATCTTTCTGCCTAGTTGGTTCTCTACCTCGTTTTGATATCTTTTGAATACTTCAAAGGTGTCCAACTTATGTTTAATTAGATAAACATATCCATATCTACTGAAATCATCACTAAACGTAATGTAGTAGTGTTTCCATCTTTTGTGGCAGATCGGAATGGTCCACACACATCTGTGTGTACTAAGTCCAATAACCCTTCACCTCTTTAACACGATCCTGTGAATGGTGATTTAGTCATCTTGCCCAATAAGCAAGACTCGCATACATTATCTGATTTGATGTCGAATGATTCCAACACTCTATCCTTTTGGAGTTGGGCGATGTGTTTCTTGTTTACGTGCCCAAGACGGGAATGCTACAATTTTGATTTATCAAGCTTATTAGATGAACCAACATTTAAAATCACATTGCCATTGTGAATAATACATTCAACAGTTTCATATATGTATTTACAAGGAGAAGCTTTAAACATAAAACAACCATTTAAATAAACCAAAATATATCCATTCTCATTATCAAATGAAAATTTATAACCATCCTTAAACAAAGCATGAAACGAAATAATGTTTCTTGTCATTTTGGACAAATAACACCAATTATTTAAATCTATCCTAACTCCAGACTTCATCATGTCTCGTACTTTCCAATCCTTGTCACATGCTATTTCCTGTTTCCCATGACTAAGTTGAGCTCTCCATGCTTTAACCTCCTACTCGTTTTCCAACTTTTGTGGCAGATCAGAATGGTCCACACACATCTGTGCGTACTAAGTCTAATAATCCTTCACCTCTTTCACATGATCCTGTGTATGGTGATTTAGTCATCTTGCCCAATAAGTAAGACTCGCATACATCATCTAATTTGATGTCGAATGATTCCAACACTTCATCCTTTTAAAGTTGGGCGATGTGTTTCTTGTTTATGTGCCCAAGACGGGAATGCCACAATTTTGATTTATCAAGCTTATTAGATGAACCAACATTTAAAATCACATTGCCATTATGACTAATACATTCAACAGTTTCATATATGCCTTTTCAAGGAGAAGCTTTAAACATAAAACAACCATTTGAATAAACCAAAATATATCCATTCTCATTATCAAATGAAAATTTATAACCATCCTTAAACAAAGCATGAAATGAAATAATGTTTCTTGTCATTTCTGACGAATAACACCAATTATTTAAATCTATCCTAACTTCAGACTTCAGCATGAGCTCGTACTTTCCAATCCTTGTCACATGCGTGATTTTCCTGTTTCCCATGACTAAGTTGAGCTCTCCATGCTTTAACCTCCTACTTTCCTTTAGACCCTGAGTGACTACCCTTTTCGACCTTTCCATCTTTGAGGTCCTTTAGATATTTTGGACAGCTATGCTTCCAATGCCCCTTTGTGTTGCAGTAGAATCACATTGCTTCCTTTGGATCGCTTGTAGGTGCAATCTCAGATTCAACCTTTCTCTTAGACCCACGATCGGACTTTCCTTTTCTGGCCTTTCCTTTCCAGTTGGAATGAGAAGTCTTTCTTTTCTTTGCATTGTGACCAACAATCAACACATGAGCTGCTGAAGTAGAGGGCACATCAATTTTCTTGATCCCTTGCTCAACGGTTTGCAACAAGCTATGGAGTTCCATTATTAAGTTATCTTTCCCGTTCATTTGATACGAGAGCATAAACTGATTGTAATCAGATGGCAGACCAGATAGGATTATGTTGATAGAAAGCTCAACATCGAACACCATGTTCAGATATTCCAATCTGTCACGAATTTATTTTAGCTAGACAATGTCTTTGTTGATTTTATTCTCTATGAAATTCCTAGTTCTTTTAAGATTCATTGATTTTGATTAATGGCATGTTAATCTAGGATATGCTCATCTACTATTCATGACTGGGATGCCAAGGATCATTAATAGGATGGTGAATTTAACCATGCAAAGTACCCTTTTATCTCTAAGACTAAAGCACAAATAGAGGCTCTAGGTTTCGGTTTGCAAGCCATGAGGGATTTAACAACATTAAGGCGTTCCTTGCTTGACTTTGCCTGAAACATTTCTTTGAGCTGTTGGTTCATTTCATAAGCCTAAGTTTTCTCAGAAGTCTTTTGCAGTTTCGGGCTCATAGAAGATGCCATGATGCATGACACTTTGTTTGCATCATCATAGTGCTTTTGGTGAGCTTCATTCTCTTCTTGGGTTGAATCATCATCGATTGTGGGAATTTGCTCATCGAGAACATACTCTTTGTTCTCGTACCTTAGGGTGAACCTAAGGTTTCGCATCCAGTCCATATAGTTAGGACTTGTGAGTCTTTCCTTCCCAAGAACTGAGAGTAATGAGAAGTTTAAGTTATGTGCGGGATTGGGAGCGGGAGGATTGATACCATTTTCAGTAGACATCTATAAGATAATACAGTTTTAGTTAGAATATACCTTAATTAATTACCCAATTTTAAATAAAGGCTAGGATCCATATTTTAGATTCGTTTATGAAGAGGGTTGCCGTAATCACATCACGAATTTATGTTAGGTAGACAATGTCTTTGTCAATTTCATTCTCTATGAAATTCCTAGTTCTTTTGAGATTAATTGATTTTGATCAATGGCATGTTAATCCCGGATATGCTCATCTACTATTCAAGACTGGGATGTCGAGGATCATGAATAATATGATGAATTTAACCATGTAAAAACCCGCGTAGTTCTCGGCTCGAGTCTGCTCGAGAATCGCGAGTCTCACATCACCTCTCACTTATGTTCTCTTATTAATGTGTCGGTAAACCAAACGCGCTCCATTAACAGCCCATATGAGAGATGTGCAGTTTTCATGGGTTAGCATACTATTCACATTTGCTATATCTAAAACGGGAATATTGTTTTAGTACTTTTAAGTTAATACTTTTAATCTTGACATCATCCTATCAAAAGTTCTCGGTACCTCCATTGAACACATAAAGAAGCGGAGAAGCGGGTCAGCGCAAAGCATTTTAAAAACTCGACTTCTTTAGGGAAGCAAAACGACTCGCGTTATGCCTCTCTTATAGTTTGTTCATTATGGGTGAGCTGATTTATCAATTGAGTAACGATGTATCTAGATTTAATGATACATATATAATATAGCAATTATAATACGTATAAGGTTTCTATAAAACATTTTAAAGTTTTGGGTTCTATTTTAAACATTTTAAAATTTTAGGGGTATATTTTAAACAATTCAAAATATAAGGTTCTAAAATGTAAATTCATATTAACATTCAATGATCACAAGATAATAACTTAATATTTAATTATTTATACTTATCGCATGTTAACAACCTACTGATAGATAATTAAGTGTTAATAGAATTAAGTTAAGGCTTTGATTACCACTGAAGGATTTCTATACCTTAACTAGATTAACATAAACTGAAAATAACAATTAATCTAGGGGAATAAGGAAACTAAACCCTAAAGGATCTTAACCTAATATATAAAAGCAACTTAAAAGAAATAAATAAATAAATAAATAAGAAAATACTAACCTTTGAGAAAATCAAAATTTTCACACACAGACCACCTTGGTCGAACTTGAAGGTAAGTACTCAAATGAGAGTACCTCTAATAGCTTACGCCCACAAACCAAAGAGAAAAGGGGATTCGAACTCCTAAGGTCTCGTTACACGAGTTGACTCTTACAAGGAGTAGGAATGAGAAAGAGAGATTGAGCAAATAAATCCTTGGCATTCCCCTCTATTTATATGGAGAGAAAAAGACTTGGAATAACTCTTTGGAGGGATGTGGGATTCCCCAAAAAACAACGTCCCAAGGGTCCCTTATGGGTCTTCTTAGCCCGTTCAACTTAATACACCTTGTATTAGTTTATATTCAGCCCGTGCTTTTTTATAATTAGCTTCTAATTAATTTACCAACTATTAATAAATTAATAAACCATATAATATTAATTCTAGTTAATATTATCTCTCCTTTATTATTTCTCTTAACGGTTCATTGAGGGCAACCCAAAAAGGACTCTACTTTTGATGACAGTCTTACCAATTAGTTATGACTTTGGACACTAGATCCAACAGTTTCGTGATTAAATGAATACAATCTAATCTGTTTACGTGGAAATGTCAAATAAAGTTAAAAATAAATACTTCTTTATTAAAATCGCGTCATCGATCGAAGCTACATCCGATCTAGAGTAATCAAAAACAGCATCAATGGCCGAGTGACCATCCGTTTGATATACATGAGTGTTTAAAGATGACCTATATTTCTAATTTAAAGGTGTTATAATGATTATATTAGACAACCCGCAAGTAACTAACATCAAATGAATAAAATAAATTAATTTATAGTTAATGACTTTACGCCAATAAGTTAACTTGTCACAAAAATGGTATTGCTAAAAGAAAATAGGAATTAAGAAAATGGTTAATCAGCTAAAACATTATGAGATTATTAATATATGTGGTGATTTATCGTCATGAGATGAAATAACTAATTCAAGTTCTTAAATACATTTACATGTACTTTGAAAGTAGATCATTTATTAATTCTTCTTAAACCACACACCCCCACTGATTTTACGATTACTTAGTTAGTCTATTTTGATGATTCTAATTATACATGAAAAAAATAAGAAAATAAAATATTTTATAACATGTAAGGCAATTTATAAGCTAATAGTCAATGATTCAATAACTTTAAATATGACAGTAGTTTAATAGGATTAAAAAGTAATAACCCTTAAACTAGTTACTTTGTTAGTCCCAACTAATAGACCATAAATAAAGATATTGGATATCTGCCTCATGTTATTAAGGGTTTCTTTAAATGTCTTGGTTCATAGATAATGATTGATATTAAATCACAGTCCATACATTGTACCATGTTCATAAAGGTACAATCGCCTTTATGTAACCATTTAATTGAGTTGGTTAAGGCTTACATAAGTGATTTTACAACTTCATTTCCCTCGCATAAGACATATTGATTGGGGCAATTAATATAACGTACTTATCATAATACACTTTTACCCTCTAATTGACCCAATATCTTATCTCAATGGTTTATTTACCTTTTATAAAACTCGTTCTTAATACATAAGAGATTCTCATCAAGTATACTATATAATCATCAATATTAACACAACAAAAAAAATCAATGTCATTCATGAAAATGTGCACATCCTTATAAGAGAGTTTTTATTTGTTAAAGTAATTGAAAATAATAATAATAAAAAAAACTTCTCAAAGAATGTCACTAATATCAAAAGTATACAGTAATATTTTTTCAGTTTCACAATGTTACATTTTTAGCATATTCATTAATTATAAATAGAACAATAATTTTAATGTAAATTTATGAAGGTTTTAAACTAATGAACCACAAACGAATAATGTGAGAATGAATAATTTTAAATTCAAACACCTGAATTTGAATTAATAAATTAAGTGTTAAAATTTAGCATAACAAATAAGGTTATCGAATAAAATTATGAATCTAAACTCTCAATTTACAATAAAATTATTTTGGTTTCAACATAAATAACCTTCTAAATAACAAGTCATTAGAATCCTTGTTATTCACTTAACATATGCTTTTAACATTTGTAAAAATCTCTTCAAAGAAATTTTGAACATAAAACATTTTCTAAGACATTGTTTCATTATAAAAATATTTTATGATTATTAGATGTATCTTTACTTAATTATTCTACACATATAGAGAAACTTTGATTATCTTACTAAAGTTTTCTCATTATTAAACAATTAAATAAGTTAGTTATTATAATGTAAGCTATACAAAATAAAGATCATCTTTATGGACAGTGGTAATCATAATTGTTTATTTCATATTTTTCCTTTTACTTATTAGTATAGTTAATGTAAAAAAAACATCAACAAACTTGATAAGGAAAAATGTCATAATGAAATGCATAAAAGATGTAACACCCTCAAATCTGGGTCGCAGCGGAATGTTGAATATCCGAGGGCGTTACATTTATGGATCAATAGCACAAGATATGAGAACGACCACTAAACGTGTCATTTGATAATGATACATTGGATTAACAAAATACTTGTTTGTTACATAAGCTCATGGCTTCAAATTTTTCAACAATATAAATAAAGATTCCGGTTTATAACAAT
>BQNB010210314.1:0-10278 GCA_026074375.1 Tanacetum coccineum
TAGAAGCTTTAGTAAAACATTACTAAATATAAAAATTTATATATAAATTTCGCCATGACATTTCCGTTTATATATCGTTTCCCACTTTTATCAAAATTCAATGTTTTCCCACTTTAATCAAATCATGTTGCAATATACGCTCGTTATTAATATTTATAATTAGACAAATTTTTAAATAGCACATTTATTTAACCAATTTAAACCACTACTAGATCCGGTTATATAATTAAATATTGAAATATATTTATGAGTCCATTTTTGTAAACCAAACTCACCCTATGTTGTTTCGCTAAACCAAACGCGCCTATTTCTGCTAAACCAACCAAACGGATCCCCTTTTGTTGTCTTCTCTAACCCAAACGCACCCCTTGGTGTAAATCTGCCCAAACCAAACGCACCCTAACCGGTTTCCTGTTCAACCAAACACACCCCTTAGTGTTTCTGTCCAAACCAAACACACCCTTTGTTGTCCTCTCTTACCCCAAACGCACCTTTATTTGTTTTCCGTTAAACCAAACACACCCTAATCGTAATTCTGTTATGCCAAACGCACCCTATTCAATGTTAATAACCAAAACCAAACACCCCTAGCTCATGTCACTATCCCAAACGCACCCTAAGTTGTTGTAAACAGCCAAGCGCACTCTAATGCAAGCCAAACGCAGCCTAGCTGCTGAATCTATATCCAAACGCACCCTTGTCGGTTGAAACTACAAACCCAACGCACCCTAGTCGGCTAAAACCACAAACCCAACGCACCCTAGTCGGGTTGAAAACCCAACGCACCCTTTGGGGTGTTAACCCCCGACGTACCCCCTATGGCGGTGGTGACTGCCAAATGCACCCTCGCAGTGGTGGCAGCTAACCAACCGCCCCCTTGGGGTGGTATTAAAATCAACCAAATGCAACCCTTACTCTGGGTGATAATAAAACAAAACCAACGTACCCTCTTCGATGCTTATAAAACCACCCGCAAAACCCATAGTGGTGCTGCTGTGTGTTGGTGTTGTGGATGGGGGTGGCGGGTAGCGGGCCGTGGTGATGATGGGGAGGTGAGAAGAAGTGTTGACGAAGGAAAGGGGGTGGTGATAGGCAAGCGTGGGTGGGTGGCTGTCGTAGAGGTGGCCTTGTTTGTCGGTGGTGATCGGCGCTGAGACAAACCGGTAGGGGGGGAAAAGGCGCGTGGAGGCGAGTGAGTATGATGATCGAATAGATCGGGGCGAAGAGAAGCACTTTTGGTTTCGGCCGGAACGCTCGCCGGAAAACTTTTCCGGCGGCGACGACATGGTGGCCGGCGGCGGCTGGCCGGAAGGGAGGGGCGGCCGAAATTTGGAGAGGGAGAGAGCATGTGATGTATGTGTGTGTGTTAATTTAAATAAAAATGAAATGAAAAGTATAAATTTTTTTATTTATATTAACACTTTATAATGAATGTGGCAAGATAAAATGGATGAGGGTCAATGTGAAAATATCAATTTAATATTTATGTTAATTATCGGTTTCGGAGGGTCCCGTTTGAACTAGTTAAACGTCCGTTCTGAGTCACCGAAACTTAATTACGCCATTGTTTTTCGAATTATTTTTCCAATAAAAATGAGTATTTACATGACTTTATTTCATAATTGTTTCATAACATTTATTTAAAATGTTTATTACTTATTTGTGTATCACCGATAAACTTTATTCGTAAAATGAATTGTAACCCGAATAATTATGTTTTTAACAAACGTTTTCGAATATCATGATAATTAATTTATCAAATATTTTTATTTAATAAAAGTGATAATTAAAGATGATTTATCATTTTGAGTCGGCACGCGTTTGTATGCGCTTTTCCAAACTTTGCGAGGGTATTTCTGTCACCTTCCTTACTGTTTTCGGGGCTCGGTCAAACTAAAAAGTTGCCAAGGGGCGTAAGCGTTTTACATCAAATTGCTTTAGAGCCCGAGTTGTGAAAATGGAGCTAGATGAGTGCTTAGCCTTAGCCGATCTTGGCGCTAGCATCAACTTAATGCCTCTTTTCGTATGGAAGAAGCTTTCGCTCCCGGAACTTACTCCTACTCGCATGACTCTCGAGCTCGCAAACCGATTGGTTGCTTATCCGGTTGGTGTTGCCGAAGATGTCTTTGTGAAAGTAGGAAAGTTTCATTTTCTGGTCGACTTTGTTTTCGTTGATTATGATGTCGATCCTCGGGTTCCCCTCATTCTCGGGAGGCCTTTCCTGAGGATGGCACGAGCATTAATCAATGTACACGGCGAAGAGTTAACTCTTCGAGTCAATGATGAAGCCATAACATTTAATGTCGGACATACTTCGAGATACTCCTATAGATATGATGATGAATTGGTTAATCTAATAAATGTCATAGATGTTACATGTGAGGAGTATGCTCAAGAGGTGCTCGGATTTTTGAATAGTTCTAAGAGTGGTAATCCCACTACGTCTTTAGATCCTATCATTACTACCTCTTCCCCCTCTCGTACTCCTTTTGAGGGAGGTGACTTCGTTTTGGAAGAGATCGAGGCTTGTCTTACAAGTGATTCAATTCCACCAGGAATTGATGATGCCGACTTTGATCCGGAGGGAGACATTCTTCTACTTGAGAAATTATTAAATGATGATCCATCATCTCCTCTCCCTCCGAAAGAACTTAATTTTGAGGAACTTAAAATAATAAAATCTTCTATTGATGATCCTTCGGAGCTTCCTTCGGAGCTTGAGCTCAAGGACCTACCTTCTCATCTTGAGTATGCATTTTTGGAGAGAACTAATAAATTAGCCGTCGTAATTTCTAAAAACTTAAAAGATGAGGACAAGGGCCGCCTTCTAAAGGTTCTAAAGTCACACAAGCGTGCCATCACTTGAAAAATATCCAACATTAAGGGCATTGACCCTCAATTTTGTACTCACAAAATATTAATGGAGGATGACTTTAAACTGGCAGTCCAACATCAAAGAAAGGTGAACCCAAAAATTCATGAGGTGATCAAAAAGGAAGTTATCAAACTCCTTGATGCCGGATTGATTTACCATATCTCCGATAGTCCGTGGGTAAGCCTCGTTCATTGTGTTCCCAAAAAGGGAGGTATGACCGTTGTGACGAATGAAGATAATGAGTTGATTCCTACAAGGCTAGTCATCGGATGTCGTGTTTGTATTGATTACCAGAAGCTTAATGATGCTACTCGTAAAGACCATTTCCCGTTGCCTTTCATGGACTAGATGCTTGAACGTTTAGCAGGGAACGAATACTTTTGCTTTTTAGACGGATTTTCTGGATATTTTCAGATTCCTATTGACCCGCAAGACTAAGAAAATACCGCCTTCACTTGCCCTTATGTGACGTTTGCCTACCGACGTATGCTTTTTGGCGTATGTAATGCTTCAGGCACGTTCCAAAGGTGCATGCTGGCTATTTTCCACGACATGATCGAGGAAATAATGGAGGTCTTCATGGATGATTTCTCGGTCTTCAGGGATTCTCTCTCATCTTGCCTCTCCCATTTAGACAAAATGCTAAAACGGTGCGAAGACACCTAGTTCTAAATTGGGAGAAGTGCCATTTCATAGTCAAAGAGGGCATTGTCCTTGGCCATAAGATCTCTAAAAATGGTATTGAGGTTGATAGGGCTAAATTTAATGTAATAGCAAAACTACCTCATCCCACTTTCGTCAAAGGTGTTCGCAGTTTTTTAGGTCAATCGTCAATTTATTCAAGATTTCTATAAAATCGCCCGGCCGATGACCCATCTTCTTGAAAAAGAGACTAACCGAAGCTCCAATATTAGTTTCCCCCGATTGGGACTTGCCCTTTGAAATTATGTGTGATGCTAGTGACTTTGCGGTTGGGGCAGTCCTGGGGCAACGTAAGACCAAACATTTTTAGCCTATACACTATGCGAGCAAGACTATGACCGATGCCCAAGCTCATTATACTACTACGAAGAAAGAATTATTAGCCGTAGTATATGCTTTTGAGAAATTTTGACCTTATCTAGTCTTGTCGAAGACCATAGTGTATACAGACCACTCGGCTCTCAAGTATCTGCTCGCTAAGCAAGATGCTAAACCAAGATTGCTCCGTTGGATTATTCTCCTCCAATAATTTGATGTCATTATCCGTGATAAAAAAGGAGCGGAGAATCTAGCGGTCGACCACTTGTCTAGACTAGAGAATCCCCATCAAAGTGATCCCGAGAAAAAGGAAATTACCGAAACATTTCATCTCGAGAGACTTGGGATGGTGACTTTTTGTGGTGATTCTAACACCTCATGGTTTGCCGATATTGCAAATTACCATGCGGGAAACTTTATTGTAAAAGGGATGTCGTCCCAACAAAAGAAGAAATTCTTTAAGGATGTTAAGCATTATTTTTGGGACGACCCCTACTTATTTAGGATTTGTACGGATCAAGTGATTAGACGGTGCGTATACGGCTAAGAAGCCGTTGATACCCGCACAGCTTACCACAATGGACCCACCGGGGGACATCATTGTGCCAACCACACCGCTAAGAAAGTCTTTGATTCTGGTTTCTATTGGCTGATGATTTATCGAGATGCCCATGACTTGGTCACACGGTATGACGCTTGTCAACGTCAAGGCAAAATCTCGCAACGTGATGAGATGCCTCAAAATGCAATTCAAGTTTGCGAGATCTTTGATATATGGGGCATCGACGTTATGGGCCTGTTCCCGTCTTCACGAGGGAACAAGTACATTCTCGTGGTCGTTGACTACTTATCAAAATGGGTTGAAGCGAAAGCGCTCCCCACTAATGATGCCCGAGTTGTTTATAGGTTCTTAAAATCTCTCTTCACCCGTTTTGGAACTCCGCGTTCTATTATTAGTGATCGCGGTACTCATTTTTGCAATGACCAATTCGCAAAGGTCATGCTTAAATATGGGGTTACCCACCGACTTTCTACCGCGTATCATCCACAAACTAGTGGGAAAGTGGAGGTTTCAAATCGTAGTTTGAAACGTATATTAGAAAGAACCGTAGGTGAAAACCGTTGCTCTCTTAGTCGATAAGTTAGAAGATGCATTATGGGATTTTCGTACCGCATTTAAGACACCCATCAGGTGCACTCCTTATAAGCTTGTTTACGGAAAGGCTTGTCATCTTCCCATCGAGCTTGAACATAAGGCATACTAGGCCCTGAAGCATTGTAATTTCGGTACCTTTAAGACCGCGAGTGGATCACCGAATAGTTTCAAATGTGATGAACTTAATGAACTTTGTGATCAAGCTTACGAGAACTCTTTAATTTACAAAGAGAAAACGAAGAAGATTTATTGGTATGCGATTTAGATTACACATACTTTTTGACTTAGAAAAAGAGCTTATAAATGACTAAACCGTACCAAAAATACTTTGTATTTGTATGTTTTGCATTTGTATTGTGCAGTAACGGATATCCAAGAAAAGGACAAAAATAGAAGCCAAATCGATAAAACCGAGCACGAGAATGGAAAGAGCGTAAAGAGAAGTCAAAATCAAAGCCAAGTCAAAAAGTCAAAGTTAACAAAGTCAAGTCAAAGTCAACCCCGGAATGAGGCATTGGAAAGAGCATTGAAAACCGAACCCGAAAACCTAAATTGCCAAAAGTTGGCCCACCCGTACCCACCTAGTGGGCCCGGGAAAGCCCACTTATATCTTATATAGCCTTAAGCCTTAATAAAAGCCCAACATCATTTGTTTCCATACCCGGCCCAACAACTAGCCCAACATCACCCTTATAACTTCCGTTATCCCATTCCCTTTATAACACCCCCGTTAGTCCTTTAAGGACTAACGGTGCAATCCCAACTCAAACCCCAAGGACTAAATATGAAAGAAACAAGGACTGTCTCTGGAATACAACATATAACTTTTAGGGGGTGAAATTGCCATAACCTCAAACTCCTCACCCTGCACCAATCAAACAAACAGGACAACCCCTTTTCCCGCTCACACCCCCATTGTTACTGTTTACCCTCCATCCCCAAAATTACTCTTACCCCGAGGATAAATCCACTTAAAACCCCTTTTAAAAGCCAATAATGATGCAATGAGTGATGTATTTAGGCTCTGACACATTGGCGATCCAAGGCAATCATTGGGGAATGATTATGTGGACACATCCAAGGGCTAAGATGAATTAAAAAAAGCATAAGTTGATTTTAAGGGCCAAGATTGATGCTGCTTTTCCTCTCACACAAGAAAACCAAGCCAAGGATCTAGGTCCTTCTATCCGGCCTATAAATAGAGGGCTTAACCCTTGTAGTGAGGGAGAGTTGTTCTAAGATTTTTTTAGTATCTTTTTAATGTATTTTCATTTAAGTTTTTAAAGTTATTCTGTATTGCAAATTCCTTGTAAAAGTTTAAGTTTTTAATGAAAAGTTTGAGGTATTGTTTTTAAGATTCTGTGTTTGATCATTTAATATAACCTGTTAAGCTTTTTAAGCTATGATGCAGCTTATTGATCTGACCTAAAAGCTTCACTAAGCTTTTAGCTTCTTAATCTTTGCCTTTGTTTACTGTTTTTATCACTTTTATTAACTGTTTTACTTATAAAAATCTAAAAAATACCAAAAATCACAAAAAAAAGCTCAAATGGATGATAAGCTTACAATGGAAGAGCTTATGGGTTTTACTAGCTTGTTTCTAACAAGCTAGAGCTTGTAGAATAGCTCTTTTGAGCACTTGTTTGCCCTGTTTAAGCAAGGGTTTTGTAAGTTTTCATTTTTCCATTTTGCTTATTTACTGTGCATTTGCTTATTACTGCTTATTTTTATCTTATTTGTGCTTATTTATGCTGTTTTATGCTTATGTGTCTTAATTTATTGCCTATTTGTCATTTGTTTGAGTTTGTCTTCAAAACTGTCCCTTAAATGCTTATAACTGCTTAATGCTTATTGGCTTATTTTAGTACTTATATTCTGTTTAAATTTGCTTATTTATGCTTAACTTTGTTCTGTTGTCATCTATCTTTAAGACTCTTAGCTTAAATTTTCAAAGATCAGCTTAAAAAAAGGGCTTAGAAAACCTAAAGGGGTGTTTGGGTGAAGACCCAAAGTGGGTCAAAACTGGTTTTAAAATCTTGTGGGTCACTTGGTAATCTTTAACAAGCCTTTTTGAGTTATTCTTAATCTATTTTTCAGAGTTTTTAAGACTTTGAGTTTGTTTTAAGCTTTTTCTAAAAGGTTGTTCAAAACTGTGGTTCAAAGACAAATTCAAAGTGCTTATTTGATAAGGTCTTCAAAAACGGATTTTAAGTGTTGTTTATGTGTTCTTTTTAAGTGTCTAATGCAGTAGTCTAGTGTTCTTTAGGTTTGCTTTTGCTTTAGTCAAAAACTGTCCAAAACTTGTTAAGTTTTTCTTAAGTTAAAAGCTATTTTTTTTCATTTGCTCTTTCTTGCTTATCCTTTATTTCTAAATGGTTTTGGATTGTTGATATAAGCTCCTTGAGGTCCATATTTTATCTGTTTTTAGGTCTCAAGTTTGTAAGGTTTTGATTGTTTGCTTATTTTTAAGCTTAAAAGTAGGGATTTGTAAGGATTTGAAAATTTCTTCTAAGTGTTGAAATCTGAGTGTGTAGCTTTTCCATAAGCATTTTTCTTGGCTTATCTTTGTTTTAAACACTTATTTTATTGCTGGTTATTGTAGTATTTAAGTTAAGCTTTAAGCCTATATAAGCTGTATGTCCATAAGGTTCCTTTTTGGTGCTTAAAAATAAGCCCAAAAGTGCCCCTATAGGCTGTTTGCTCTCAGTTTTGGCCAAGTTTGCTTATTTGATTTTCTGGGCTTATTTGCTTACTTTCTTAGCTTATTTTTACTTAAATTGCTTATTAGGTGTAGTTTAAGTCCCTTTTAGCTTATTTTACTTAAGGTAAGGCTTATTTGAGCTTAATTGCATTGTAGCTTAAAAATTTCTAAGTTTTATAGCTTTTTGATCAAACTGCCATTCTAGCTTATTATAGTTGCTTATTTTTGTTCTTAAGTGCTTTTTAGATATGCCCTTTCATATGTCTTTGCTTATTTTACCTTTTTATTAGCTTATTTAGTGTAAAAAGCCAAAACGGTTGACCATTTAGCTTTTTAGTTAAGTTAAGCATTCTGTCACTTTACTTAGCTTATTATGTGCTTATTTTTTATTTATAAAAAAGGTGCTTTTGTAAAAATTGCTTATTTAGTGCTTTTCTAAAAAGTTATAAAAAAATGGCAAAAACAAAAACAAAAACATTTGGGATTAGGGGAAGCCCCAGGTGAGCAAGGCTCGAACCCGAGACCTCTACCCTTATCCCAAACATTTTACACACAACACACTCTACCACTTGCCCTAGGGTCTTTTTCGGTTTATCTTTGCATAATTAATCCTTTATACACATTTTAGCTCTTTTAGCTTATAAGCCATTTTTAGCTTATTTCACAGCTTATTCAAAAAGCTGTTTTTCCCATCTTATTATTATTAGACTCCTCACTGTTCAAGCTACTTTTCATGATTTTTCCAGTTTTTTTATAAATTGTTTAGTATTTTTAAACATTTAATTTCATTAAAATCGTTTTTAATCCATAAAAAAATTAAAAAAAGTCAAAAAAATATAATTCTTTTTAGAATTTTTTTTAACATTTAGAACCTAGGAAAATTAGATTTGCTTTCGTAGGGTTAAAAATGCAAAATTTTGATTTTTAAAGAACGAGATTGAATCCCGTTCACGTTTTTAGTGTTTTCAAGCCCTAATCACCTTTGTTTTTAGTCTAGTTTTATTTGTTCTAGCTTTTTAGTCAATTAAGACTTATAAAAACCAAAAAGATCAATTTAGGACTTAATTTTGATAATTTAGGGTTTTTAGGTCCCGTTTAGGATTCCCGTTTTGCGTTTTTAGTTAAAATTTGTCTTACCTTAAGTGTTTTTAAGTTTTTGCCTTAATTTTCCCGTAGTTCTAGATAACCAAACATAATCTTGTCCCATTTAAGCATCGATTCTCAAAATGACTCTCGACTTTCAATTGCATTCCTTGTTGGGGATAACGACCCGGGAATCATACTTCCGGATTACTATAATTGTGATTTCTTGATTCTTACCCTTATATTATATATTGATATATTTATTTATATTTATTTATATTTATAAAAAGGTGCGAGTCAGTCTTGATCAGTTTTTGGGGCCGATGCCGGGGAGGGGTGTATCCGATTGTTGAAGCCGTTTGAAAATTTTTGTTTGAAGATCCTTCCGTGTGAAGTTATTTTGTTTATTTTCTTATAAAAAAAATACAAAAATATTTTTCTTTTATTTAGTATAATTATAATATATAAAAAAAATATAAAAACATTATCCATAAAATAAATATTTTTTTTACCAAGTTGGTAAAAGAACACCAACATATAATGTTGGAAACACGAAAAGTGTCGGTCACTTCCAAAGTTGTAATAGTCTTAGCTCGTAGTTAAGTATAAGGATTAGATTAGTAATCTAGTCCGGCCCAAGGTCCATGGGTGGCCCAACTCCAGCCCATGGGCCGGCCATGGTAGTATTTATACACCCTATCCTAGTCTTGGAGAGGGTTGGTTGTTCATTTTGTTATTTTCATTCCATACATTCCATAATACATATATCATCCATTCCATCCAAGTTTGCTTAGCAGTAGTAACACAAACCTTAGCAGCAGTAACTTTAAGATCATCAAGAAGTCTTTTAATACCAACAATCCTCCCCTAAACTTGATATTTATCTTCAAAATCATCAAGTGTCTTCATTAAAACTTCATTAATCACCAGGAGGATGTTCCAAACACTTCAATTAATTCGTGATTGCTTTTTGTAATGAGCTTAGAAGTTGATAAACACATTTCATTCAATGATCAGCTTTGCAGCTTCTTATTCAGCATATCTGTGATTGTAGCAGGTGTAAGGGGATATCTCTTCTCTACCAACATAAAGACATAAAGATTTTGAAACCTCACAAAGTGTACTCCACATGAATCAAATAGCTTCCAAACCAACACTTTGTTTTCCTGTGGATTCCTCCACACTTCATCTTCTACATGATGTTCAAACAATGTCTTTAGATCACCCCATAGCACTCTCTCATAGACCTCCTCTGGCCTTGTATACCCATGCTTAGCTTTAACTGTAGGAACCCGATCTACACTTTCACTTCATATTACACAACACAGATCGAACCCAAAAACTAGAAAAGAGATAGATAGTGGTGGTGTAGAGAGAGAAAGAAGAGAGAGAGATGAGAGAAAAAGAGAAAAAGATATTTTTGATATTATGAGAAGAGATATT
>BQNB010210315.1:0-10278 GCA_026074375.1 Tanacetum coccineum
TTCATTTCAAAAAAATATAAAACACACACTCACTTCTCTCTTCTCTCCTAATTTTCCCGGCAACCACCACCGGCCGGATTCCGGCAACCACCACCGCCGCCGCCGCCGCCGGAAAACTTTTTCGGCGAGTTTTCCGACCAAGTCCCAAAAGCCTCCTTATCACCCGATCTTCCCGATCCACCGAACCACCCGCCGCCACGCACCCTCTCCATCACCACCACCCATTCACCGCCACCCCGCTGTCCCCACGTCACCACCTCCCCATCACCCACACCACCACGACCATGCCACCACCCAGGGTGCGTCGGGTTTGTCTTCATAAGCACTAAAGGGTGCGTTCGATGTGTTCATAAGCACCAAGGGTGCGTTTGGTTTCGTTAACAGCACCAAGGGTGCGTTGGTTCTGTTATACTACAAGAAAAGGGTGCGTTTGGCAGCCACAACCCACAAAGGGGTGCGTTTGATTTGGGTTTGTCACAAGAAAAGGGTGCATTGGTTTTGTTCATAGCACCAAGGGTGCGTTGGGTTGTAGTCACGACCCAAGAGGGGTCCGTTTGGTTGTTATATTAGCACCAAGGGTGCGTTGGTTGGCTGCCACCACCATAAGGGTGTGTTTCGCAGTCACCACCGCCATAGGGTGCGTTTGATTTAGTTCGAAAACAAGTAGGGTGTGCTTGGTTTAACGTATAACAACACACGGGTGCGTTTGGTTTTGTTATAACGATTAGGGTGCGTTTGGTTATGGGTTTATCAGCCAAGGTGCGTTTGGGATTAGCAGAAATAAATAAAGAGGAGCGTTTAGCTGCTGTACACGAATAAGGGTGCGTTTGGCTGTTGTACACGAATAAGGGTGCGTTTGGCTGTTGTACATAGACAAGGATGCGTTTGGTTGGCTGTAAACAGCCATAGGGTGCGTTTGGTTTGATGTAGGCACCGAAGGGGTGCGTTTGGGGTTTAGCAGCCACGGTTAGGGTGCGTTTGGTATAGCAGGAACACAGATAGGGGTGTGTTTGGTTGGTTAGAAGCAAGATAAGGGGCGTTTGGTTTATATAATAAATCAACTAATAAATACATCGTAAGATTTAATAAACATAAAACCGGATGGTTGTTTAAATGGTTAAATAAATGTAATAATTATTATTTTGTTTAGTGCCTTGAATAAAGTGGCATACATACAAGTCTACGTCGCAGTTTCATGCACTTAGAGTAATTGTAATCATTGTTTTATACTCACATGGATATTTACTGTGCCTTGATTAAAGTGGCAATACATACTTGAAACATTTTGGTGATATATATATAAATATCATACATGCGTTTGAACAATTACGGTACAACGTTTATAAGTATATTTTTGTGACTATTTGGGGATTGAAATGGTCATGCATACTTTACAACTATTTGATTTCTAAAAATCATACATACATCTTGGAAGGACATTTAAGGATTTCTAAAAATCATACATACATCTTGGAAGGACATTTAAGGATTTTAAATGGTCATACACACTTGACAGAACTTTGGTTCAGCATTTATACTTAAACAAATCTATGAACTCACCAACTTTAATGTTGACACTTTTTAAGCATGTTTTTCTCAGGTGAATTAGATGCTTGGATTATTTTATGTGCATTGGAGTATAAACTGACAAGATTTCATTCATGGATTTCTACATACATACAAGTGATCAAATCTCGTTGTGTTAATTTCAAGCTTTTCATTGTGATGTAGTTATGGGACAAACATTATATCAATTTTAAGGAAATCAACGAGATTACTTTTCAAACGACACATTTAGGGGTCGTTCTCTTGTATCTAGCGTTGTGTATTATGAAGTAACGCCCCCGGACATACATTCCGCTGCGACCCGTTTTTGGGGGTATTACAAACATAACAAAGCCATACTAGAAATTCAGTGTTATGAATTAGCCTTAGAGTCTCTAGAATCTAGAATACTTGGACATGAAAAGAATGAACTGGCTTGGGGTGAAAATATAAGTTTCAAAACTATGAGCTTAAATGTAGAGAAATAAAAATTAACAATCTTAACTTGGAATTATAGAAAGTTGTTAAGGAAAGAGATGAGTTAAAATTAAATATAGAAAAATAGGAAGAATCGTCTAAGAATCTTGATGAATTACTCAACAGTCAAATGAGTGCTAGAGATAAAATTGGTTTAGGATATGGCACACAATTAAATGAAATGAGTGACAAGTCTGAAACTGATAGTGAGATCAGTATGAGTGTTTTTGAGGTCAGATCTAGTGATGAAGAGTCCACACTAGCAAATGATAGGTTTACCAAAGCAGATGGGTATCATGATGTTCCCCCTCCTATAACAGGAAACTTCCTAACCCCAAGTGCTAACATATCATTTGCAGGTTTAGATAAATATGCCATTAGAAAGAAAATCATTGAGTCAAAAACAACTGAGCTTAATGCTGACACTAGTAAATCTAAAACTAGTGAGACTGTAGATAATACAAATAAAGTAAATGTTGAAAAACCTAAGTCTGTCAATGAATCAGTTGTGTCTACACCAAACATTAACAAAGATAAAGTCATCATTGAGGATTGGAACTCAGATGATGAGAATGATGTGTCTGAAGTTAGTCCTGTTAAGACTAATGAAACTCAAACAGCTAAAACTCAAGTTGATAAAATTGGTCAAACTTCTAAGAAAGCAGGAATTAGATTTAAGAAAATAAAAGCTTGCTTTGTATGTAAGAGCACTGAACATTTGATCAAAGATTGTGATTTTTATGACAAAAAGAGCCTAGAACCTAAACAAAAAAATGTGGTCAATACTGGCAAAGGGTGGTCAAACCAGTATGGGATAATGCTAAAAGGGTTAATCATCAAAAAATTTCAAATAAATTGAACTACCCTCAAGCAAGAAGGACTTTTGTCCCATCAGGAGTACTAACCAGAACAGGTTTGGTTAATCCTGTTAGGCCAAATGAGAAAAGAGCAGTACAAACTATTAATATTGTTAGGCCTGTTAGTACTGCTAGGCCTGTTAGTACTGCTAAGTCTGTTAGTACTGCTTGGCCTATTGGTACTGCTAGACCATTTGCCCCAAAAATAGTACAAACTAGTAGTGTTGTTAGACCAATTTACCCAAGAATGGATAATGTAAGACCAAGAGCCTGTACCAGCAGTAGTAACTACCTAGTATATTTTCTTTGAAGTTCATGAGCATCACTAACTTTATCAGAGTAGTATTAACATAAACTTGAGTAGTAGTAATTCCAATAGCATCAAGAAGACTTTTAATCCTAACAATCCTCCCCTAAACTTGATATTCTTCTTCAAAATCATCAAGTTTCTTCATCTAAAGCTTTATCAACACTAGGAGGATGCTTCCAAATACTTCTTTACTTCTTCTTAAGCTGTTTCATGATAAACTTAAGAAGCTGATAAGCCATTTCACTTTTATAATCAATTTGAAGCTTCTTTTCTAACATTATTGTAAGTGTAGATGGTATAAGTGGATACTTCTTCTCTACCAACATATGAATATACACATGTTGCATCCTCAAGGAATGTACTCCACAGGAGTCATACAACTTCCAATCCAATACTTTGTAATCTTGTTGATTTCTCCATGACTACATTTTCAAATATGAGGTCAAACATTGTCTTCAAATCTCCAAATCCTCCCCATAACGACAATCCAAGTCCCTCACTGGTTCTTGTTGACTTAATTTAGCTTTACTTTACCATTCTGTACAAGTCTTCTACATCTCCCTGGTTAAATTTTTAAGCATATTGACCTAACGTTCCTGTACATTTTGAGACTTTCCATCAGCTCTCACTATTTGATAATAGATTTTCTTTCCTTCTTTGTGAATCTTCCAGTCAACAATACTTTGAAACTTAACAGCTAAATGTATAGCAATAATTGTTACATCTTCTTCATCTGAAATGATTTCCATACACTGTTTACGCTCTGTTGTTTCTTTGTCATCATCCACCTTTTGCTTCTTTGAACTCTCCTGTATCAACTCTTCTCCTGCTCTCTTTTCTTTTCCTTCCACTAAATCTGTTCTAAAGTCTTCAAATGTGTTTACCCTTTTGAATGATCTATCAAACATCTCTTGAATGCAATCAAACCCTTTGTTCTTTAAATCTTTGAGCTTGTATCCTTCCATGTTTTTTAGGTAAGTACACATTATCTTTCTCTGTTGAGCTTGTGATGGTGGTTTGTTTCTTTTCTCTTCTGCTCTTTTAGCTGCAAAGTGCTTTCTTCTTTTCTCTAAGAGTTGTTGAAATAATGTAGCCTTTTCTGCATCGGACAACTCTTCTTGTTCTTGTGCTTGCAATCTTTCAACCAATTGATGATCAACATCAATCTTTTCCTGTATATCATCCCATGTTTCAATCAAGTCAATATTGGCTTATTGTTCTTTTTTAGCTTTCTCTCTTACAAGTCTTTCTTCTTAATCAAATTCAGCTTGTAATCTTTTAGCAGTTTCTTCATCAAGCCTGATTAGATCTTTCTTTTTCATAGTCTTTACAGGTTCTTCTACCGTTATTCCTTTACCATTGTCCTGTGATTGTTGTGAAGAAATTGTTGTTGTTGTTGTAGATGGCTCTTGAAAAACAATCCATTTTACCTTGGGTTTTGATGTTTTTAATGCTTCAAGTGCTTGAGCCAAAGTAATTTCTTTAGTATTTATTGTAACAATTGTTGCAGCAGTACTAACTTGAGCAACATCAACTACTTCTTCAACAACATTTTCATTTTGCCCTGCAAGAAACACCTCCTCACCATTTAAAGCATTCACATCAAACATCTCATTATCAGCATCATCTTGAACATTAACCAGGGTAATGTCTTCATCTGCATCAATATCATTAATCCTCCTCCCCTGTTTGGATGCATCCTCACCTAAATTTTCTTCATCACAGTGGATTCTACCCTAGCAGTCAAACCAACTTTGTATAGTCTCTTCAGCTTATGAGTTCTTGAACTTCTTTTCTTTTTAAGCTTCTTGACCCTCTTTTTCAAACTATCAATCTCATTCTGTTGAGAGGTCGTTGTCTTCTCCAAATCAAGAACTCTAGTTTGTAAAGTGGTACATAGTGTCATTAATTCATCAAATTTAAGTCTATCCTCATCACTTCAAAGTGTGTTACCTCTTGCGAGCAGTGAATCATTGGAATTTTTTTTTTTTTTTTAGATACATTCTCAACCTAGTTTGAGCCAATAGTAATCCCCCCATGGTTTCTTTGGCACTGGACCACCACTATGAAGTAGTTTTCTTAGGAAACTAGAATTTTATTAGGTTGTCTTGATCCGGGTCTTAGTTATGTTACCATTGTCCTACTCTACTTCTAAGCTAGAAGCAGTAGTGGCAGCCCTCACCAAACCATCACCCAACTGCTTATGGACAACCTTATTTGTAATATTGTCACTAGGATCACTAAGCTGAGGTACCTGAGTGTCCTTTCTTTTAGGCTTTATAGGTTTTTGTGTCTTTTGAGGTTGAGTAGATGATTCAATAATGGTGGGTATGTGATCAGGAGGGTCTAGTGGCATTGTACCTGAAACCTTCACCCAATTCACGATTGGTTTTTGTGACTCACATTGTTGGAAATAAAGGTGTTACTCTACCAGAAAAACTTTTGCCTACCCTTCACATATTTCCAAAGATCTTCTTAGTGTGAGAGGGTGCATTATAAATTCTCTTGTGAGTTGTCAACTCATCAAGTTGTTGATTCAAAAACACTTGTACAAATCTTGGATATATTAAAAAATTTCTAGACACATTATCCAAGTTTCTAATCATACTTCCAAATATAAACTTTGAAAAGTTGAATTTCTAATTTGTTGCTAAGCAGATAATAACAGATGCTATAGTGCTACAAAACTCATTCCATGCAATAGTCTTTGGACTTAGACATTGTATGTTGATCCCAACTTAAGATCAATTTCTTAGCTTGTAAAGGTTAAGTTACTTTAGATAAATCTAAAACAACTATGGTAGAAACTTTGTGAATACTAAAGAGTATGTGGAATCTACTCTTTAATACTTAGAAGAATATTAATAAAATAGTAAACTGTATGAATAATGATATTACTGAAAAACTCCAATATTATTATTATCAATAATACGAGTACTTTGTGTAGTACTAAGGTCTACAACCTTGAAGCTATATATCGAAAATCGTCTATGAAACACCATAATCTAGGATCTCCTTTTATACACTAAGGAGTACTTTACAAGATAACTACAAATCTTCTATAATTCTAATCTTATACGCATCTTTCTAACTATATAAGATATACACTGAATAAGTCAATACAAATCACTTGACACGTCTTTATCACTTTAGCAGTCTTAATCTTCATCTAGCAGACTTAAGTCCTTCAGCAGTCTTAAGTTAGTACTGGCAATACTAACTTAATCTAGCAATACTAACTGGTTAGTATTAGGCATTTAAACATAGTAGTACTAAACCTCTTGAGCTTTGCAGTACTAAGTATTGAAGACTTTTAATATCCAACAATCCTCCCTTAAACTTATGATTTACCTCCATATCATCAGTTCTTGAATTAAAACTTTTCTCTAGAGATCATCCAAACACTTTATCTTCTTGGTCTTTCAGCCTGCATGAATATCTTCCTAAGAAGTTCTCTGGACATCTCATTATCTTGATCCACCAAGAGCTTTGCGAACAACATCAATGTAAGAGTTCCCCTTGACAATGGATACTCCTTCTCTACCAACATGTAGATGTCTATTTCCTCCTTTGTAGACACATGATGCACTCCACATGAATCATATAGCTTCTAAGTTAAATCATGAATATGCTTTTGAAGCTTCCATAACTCATCATCTGTATCTGGTTCAAATAATCTCTCAAACTCAAACCCATATCTCTCTTTCTTTGTCATCTGTTGGTTCTGTTGAATTGAACTTCTCTTTAACCAGACTCTACAGCATCACTAAGTCATCCTTGTCAAAGGCTTTCAGCATCTCATCAAAGAAGTGATGTACCATAGTATGATTTCTAACTCTGATGATCTTCTAGTACTTCCTAGTGCCTTCAGTGTAAATCTCCCAGTTAATTATTAAATACTTAGTTTGTAAGGCTTCAACATTCATCTCTTGCTCTAGAACTATTATCATCATTTGTTGTAGCTTTTCTTGTGATAGTTCATCAGCTTCTTTATCTCTTGATTCTTCAACTAGTTTTGAGCTTTCACCAGTCTTTTTCCTCTTAGAACTTTCTTGATCAAGTTCTTCTTCTGCAACCCTTTTTGAACTTTCAGCTGCTAACTCAGGAACTGCTCTGTCAACTTCCCTCTCTATTGGAACAAAAGTGTTTACCCTCCTCATTGTTGTTTCAAACAAAGTCTTGATCTCATCAAAGGAATAACCTCTCAACTGCTGCAGTGTATAACCTCTCATGTGCTTGATATAATTAGACATATAGGTCCTCTGTTGAGCCTGTGTGGGTGGCTTGTTCCTCCTTTCTTCAGCTCTTTGTACAACAAAATACCTCTTTCTCTAAGGATAGGGGTTCCTGCATAGCATTCTTGCTTTTCAGACCTTCAGTACTTTTCTCTTTCCTCTGCTTGTAACCTCTGCACTAACTCTTCATCAGCTTCAACTCTAGCTTGTATGTCTTCCCATTCTTCAACATTAAAAGAGCTAGCTGCTTCATGTACCATGGCAATCCTGCTACCTCCTTTCTTCTCAAGTTCAGCTTGCAATCTCACAACTGCTTCAAAATCAAGTCTTTCTTGTTCTTGCTGCAACTTTGTCTTGGTTTGTACAGTTTTAGATTCAGCCATTTTACCTTTACCTTTGTCTTTAGCTGCACTCTTCTTGATATACACCAGTGTCTCACCCATAGTAATGTCATCAGTCAGTTGAACTCTAGTATTTCTTGTAGGACTAGAAGTACTAACAGCAACACTATCAGAAGTAACTGCTGCACCAGCAGTAGAAATTGGCAAAGCAGTACTAACATCTTTCTCAGCAGTAGAAACTTCCTTAGCAACATTGAAATCAATGTTAAACTACATATCATGCTCATACCTCCCCTGAATCTCTGCATTATGTTGTACCAATGAAATGCCAGGATCTTGATCAATTTCAGCTATCTTCCTCCCCTGTTTGGAAGGATCCTCCAAATCATCTTCATCATCAGAGACAACAATTCTTGCCCTTCTTCTAGCTTGGCTGGACTTAACTGTTTTCTCTAACTTTTTCACCTTCTTGATAAGCCTAGTATAAGCAGCACCATATATTTGCTTGGTCTGCTTCAATTCTGTCTCCAAGCTCTCCACTTTCTTTGACAATGTTGTACAAAAAACCATCAATTCTTGTTGTGTCATACTGCCCTCATCACTTCCAAGTGTGTTAACTCTTGGGAGAGGTGAATCATGGGGCATGGTAGGGGTCTTATCAATGTTACCACTGCCTTGTCCTGCTTCTAAGCCAGTGACAGTAGTGGTAGCCCCTCCATATCTGACATCCACACCTATAGAAGCAGCCTCATCTGCTATAGGGGTCTGAGTAGGAGATATTAGCTGAGGAACCACAGATTCCTATCTGTTTGTTCTCCTAAAGGTTGGTGAAACTTGTGGTTGTGAGTTTGATTGAGCACTAATGGGTGTGTGATGGGACTCAACTAGGTGTGTTGATCCTTCACCCTGAACAACTGGGCCCTGAACAATCATTGCAGGAAACAATGGAATGTTTTCCTAGTATAACCCTTAGAAACCCTCTTCATATTGATAAAAAAAATTGAGTGTGTAGGAGCAATATAAAGTCTTGTGTGAGGTTGAAGCAGTCTCTTGTGCTTGTTCAAAAACACTTGAATAAATCTTGGATACATTAAAAATTTGTGTTTACTATCTAAGTTTTTCACCATACCATCAAAAATGAGTTTAGAAAAATTAAATTTCTTATTAGTGGCCAAGCAAATAATAGCAGTTGCTATATTGCTACTGAATTGTTCCCAAGAGGTTTTCTTAGGACTTAGACAATGTAGGATGGTATGGATGAGAAATCTCCATTGAGGGGAAAAGTGTCCTTTTTGAAAGGTCAATTTGTCAGAAGTTGACACATACCCCATTAAAGAAAGTTGTTCAAAGATTTTAGTAGTTGGCAAAGAACTAATACCATCAGCATCTGCTAATTTGAGATGCCTCCTAACAGATGCCTCAGTAACAGTCTTAACTTTGCCATCTATTGTAGCAGTTAATTATATTTCTCTATTATCAAGTGTTCTGGCAGTAGCAGTTTACCAACACTGTTTGATATAAGAAGCATAAATAGTGGGATTTTCAGTAAGAGCAAACCTTATGTGACTAGAATTAAGAAAATCCACTAATTGGTGAAATCCTTCACTGCCCTCAGGTTTCTTTAAGTAGACGACCATGTTGTGCGTGTCACAGAAATCTAAATTCTGACCATTGTTGATTGAGAAAAAGTATTCAATGAGGGTTCTGGTTATGATCGTATATGAGAGTATGTGTGTTTGGCAAAGTCAATTGAGATTTATATAGTTATCACTTAAGATTTTGATTGGACCGACTGAATAAATTGTTTCTTTATCTTGAAGAAATCTTATAAATTAAAGAAATATCAAGAATTATCCAATTTAGGAAATATATAAGCAAAGTAAGTGACAAATATATCTCAACGTCTCTTTCTAATTAATGAAAAATAGTTATACCTCAAACAGTACTAACGGTAACCCAACAGTACTAATTTTAGCCTAACAATACTAATATTAAGCCTAGCAATACTAACTTTATACAAACTTTTGCCCAGCAGTATTAACCTAAATTTTTGTTTCAAAACAATACTGCACTCATACAATTTGAAGGGATTAAGTGTAAAGGAAGACACTTAATCTTTTCGGTTGCATTTAACCTCTAGCTCTATGAGAACCAATGATTTCAGTATAAATACTGCTTGTGATCAGATAGACTCATTAAAAGAGCCTTCTTGACAGGGTTTCCAGCTCAGTGGCAGGTGTTGCCTCTAACATAGATGTATTAGATTCACGTTTGCTCGTCGTTCTCTAATCCAGATGTCCGTAGACTAACATAGTATTGATTTCAAGAAAAAGAGTTAAAGGACTTCCCAACTTAGGTGTAAACTTAGCATTAACCCTTGTCAAGTGATCCCTAAATCCTCTCTATCATTATTCAGTTTCTCCATCATTAAGCAATATGTTAGCCTCAAAATAATGAGTCGAACAATGGAAGTTCGTTCATTAATTATATTATGTCTCGATCATTAATTAATA
>BQNB010210316.1:0-10278 GCA_026074375.1 Tanacetum coccineum
TCTTGTGTTGTTGATTCATGAAGTAACACGCCCCGGACCCATATTCCGCTGCGACCCAATTTGGGGGTGTTACAATATTCCATGATATGATCGAAAAGACTATGGAAGTGTTTATGGATGATTTCTCGGTTTTTAAAGATAGTTTTGATTCATGCCTCTATAATTTAGAAAAGATGCTAAAACGGTGTGAAGACACGAATTTAGTACTAAATTGGGAGAAATGTCACTTTATGTGTAGAGAAGGAATTATGTTAGGACATAAAATTTCAAAGTCAGGAATTAGGGTCAATCGTGCTAAAGTCGATGTTATCGCTAAGCTCCCTCACCCGGCTACCGTAAAAGGTGTTAGGAGTTTTCTACGTCATGCAGGTTTTTACCGACGTTTTATCTAAGATTTTTCCAAAATAGCTAGACCAATGACTCACCTTCTTGAGAAGGAAACACCGTTTATTTTTTCTAAGGATTGTATTGATGCTTTTTCAGACACTTAAAAAGAAGCTTACCGAAGCTCCAATCTTAGTTGCCCGGATTGGAACCTACCTTTCGAACTCATGTGTGATGCAAGTGATTTCGCGATTGGTGCGGTTTTAGGACAACAAAAGATGAAGCACTTTCAGCCTATACATTATGCTAGTAAGACAATGACCGAAGCTCAAATTCATTACACTACAACGGAGAAAGAAATGCTTGCTATTGTGTATGCTTTTGAAAAGTTCCGGCCATATCTTGTCTTATCTAAAAGCATAGTGTATACGGATCACTCGGCTTTAAAGTATCTTATGAACAAACAAGACGCCAAGCCGAGGTTTCTTCAGTAGGTTCTTCTCCTACAATAATTTAATTTTACCATCCGTGATAAAAAAAAAGGAAGTGAGAACCTAGCGGCCGATCATTTATCGAGACTTGAGAATCCTCATAAGGATGTGTTAGAAAATAAAGACATAAATGAAAATTTTCCTTTAGAGACTCTTGGTGTAATATCAAATGGAAGTACCCCATGGTTTGCGGACTATGCAAATTACCATGCGGGGAATTTTATCATCAAATGAATGACGACTCAACAAAAGAAGAAGTTTTTCAAGGACGTTAAACATTATTTCTGGCACGATCCATATCTTTTTCGTATTTGTGCGGATCAAATCATTCGACGGTGTGTGCATGGGCAAGAAGCTATTAATGTTCTCAAAGCTTGTCATGAAGGACCCACCGGGGGCCATCATAGTGCCAATCTCATCGCTCTAAAAGTATTTGATGTCGGTTTCTTTTGGCCAACCATATATCGAGATGCCCATACAATGATCGAATCTTGTGATACGTGTAAAAAAAAGGCAAACTTTCACAACGAGATGAGATGCCTCAAAACGCTATCCAAGTTTGTGAAATCTTCGATGTATGGGGTATTGATTTTATGGGACCATTTCCGTTTTCACATGGGAATAAATACATCCTCGTTGCCGTTGATTATCTTTCGAAGTGGGTGGAAGCAAAGGCGCTCCCCACAAATAATGTTAGAGTTGTAGTAAAGTTTTTGAAGTCTCTTTTTGCCCGATTCGGAACGCCTAGAGCTATTATAAGCGATCGTGGGGCCCATTTTTGTAATGATCAGTTTTCTAAAGTAATGTCTAAGTATAGGGTCACACATCGTTTAGCTACCGCCTACCACCCTCAAACAGCAGTCAAGTAGAGGTGTCCAATCATGGTTTGAAACGTATTCTAGAAAGGACTGTTGGAGAAAATCGTGCCTTGTGGTTCGACAAACTAGATGACGCTTTGTGGGCATTTCGTACCGCTTTTAAAACACCGATTGGTTGTACGCCTTACAGACTAGTGTAAGGAAAGTCTTGCTATTTACCTATCGAGTTAGAGCATAAAGCATATTGGACTTTGAAACATGCTAACTTCGATCTTAAAACCGCGGGTGATCACCGTAAGCTTCAACTTAATGAACTTAATGAGCTTCATGATCAAGCTTACGAGAATTCTTTGATATATAAAGAGAGGATGAAGAAGCTTCACAGCTCAAAGATCAAAAACCGCATTTTCAATGTTGGTGATCGAGTTTTACTCTTCAACTCTTGTCTAAAGATATTCTCGGGAAAGCTTAAAACTCGTTGGTTAGGACCTTTCACCATCACTAAAGTTTTTCCATACGGAACCATCGAGTTATCTCAACCTAATGGTCCAAACTTTAAGGTGAATGGTCATCGTGTGAAGCATTACCTCGGAGGGGACTTACCACCCAAGGTAGTCCAAGATCTCCACACTTTCTCCAAGGACGAATAAATTCGAGGATCCAGTCAAGCTATGTAACTCGGTTACCAAAAACAAAGTGCTTCGTGGGAGGCACCCTATGCTTATCCTTCTTTCTTCTTTCTTATTTCTATTGTGATGTGAGGAGGCTTGTACTCTTCCGATTCTTGTTGTTTGTGCTTATGATTGTTTGCAGGATTGACCCAAAATTTTCTGAAGACTCTCGTGTTCGGTGTTTTGTCCCTGTCCACTCGAGCTTCCTGGCCTTTGCTTGTCATCAGTTTGGGGAAATCCGATATCCTAAGATTATTATCGACTAACATTTATCTTTTAGCACACTTGATAAACGGCTTAAGATTTTTGTTTGATACTTTCTTCATGCTTAGATTATGCATTCAACTTTTTGAGTTCTAGTATGGGGTTTTTAAGTCTTAGGCTAGGAAACATTGAGGACAATGTTTAATTTTAGTATGGGGAAGTATATCTTCGATATGATCTTACCTAATTTTTCCCGTTGTTCTCACGTACCCCGTTTTCTCACCAAAATTTTAAATTTTTAAGTCGTAATATCTAGTTTATTGTTCATAAAAAAATGTGTGTAGAAAAATGATAAAAAAATATATATAAATAGTTAGTTGAAAAATAAAATAGATAAAAAAATAGTTGACACGAATGTAGGTTTTCCGTTGGTGAGAACAAAAGTAAATGTTGACCCGACCGATTTTATATCTTAGCTTTCTCCTTAACGTAAATAGATTGAGTTTGCTAATCTTTTATACAAGGAGCTATAAAACACAAGTCTAGCTTGAAAAAGTAAAGGCTTTGCAAGTTCCCATAATTGATTTTAAATATGCGAAGATTGATTTATTAGAGTTGAGATTGTTGCCAGTCTATGTGACTTGTTAAAGTGCCGATCTTAATTCATTAGGCTAAGTATTCACGAGTTTCTTTCTTAGAAATTTTAAATTGTGAAGAACAAGAGATGATAGAGTAGAATATAAGTTTTGATGCTAAACATAGAATAGTTGGATTTCTTTAAGGCTCATAAGTGTTAATTGTGGATTTTTCTCCTATTAGCTTGTTTCACCTTTATATATTATTGTTTAATAAATAGAGTTGTACGGTTTTTTGGTTAATAATTAGTTAATAAAAGTTTTCTTTAGTTCTTTTGTGATTAAGATGAGTACACATCAGGAATACTTAATTTGGCATACTATATGTATCACATTAATAAATATTTTGCTTATCCCTTAAAGAGCCTTAGGGTATATAGGGTAAGTAGAATTTAATAAGTGAAATTATAGACTTATTCATTCCTTAAAGAGCCTTAGGGTATATGGAAGGGATATTGTTGCTTAATTTTTGTCTTGATTGTACCTTAAAGAGCCTTAGGGTATATGGTGCAAATAAGATTGGTCCATTTATGTCTTAAAGAGCCTTAGGGTATATGTCATAAATGATGCCTTGCTTAAGTAACCTAATAAAAGCCAAATTTTGGTCGCCTCGATGTGGACTTTAATCTTGATTGCATTGGTATCTTTTGAAAAGGGCTAGGAGCTAATTATTGCATTTTTAACCGTTACGCTTTATTTTTGGAATTAATAAGTATCGAAATAAAGTCTTAAAGAGCCTTCGGGTATATGACTTAAATAAAATCTTGAGATACAAAATTAGGAATAAGGGAGGAAAAGTAAGTACACAATTAGCTTTTATGAGTAGTGTTAGCATCATAACTTGTATTTTGCAATGATCTTGTTTTTAAGCTTGGCTTGGAGAGGTGAAAGTCGGGGACGATGAATTTATCCATTTGGACACTTTTTGTGCTTTTTGTTCCGTGATCCTAAAAGTTATCAATGAATAATGAAAGCAATACATTATGTCACACATGAATAAGTTGTAAGTTGTAAATTAGAAAAATCATAAAAATGGAAAAAGTTTTGAAAAATAGGTAAAAGGGGTGCTTGCGAATTAAATGATTTTTGAACCTTTTAATGGATATTTTCTGTTCTTGTTTGATTGTGAGGGGTTATAAGTTAAAAGGGGATAAAATTATTTATTTTTGGGTTTGTTTTATTTACATTAAGTGTGGGACCAGCAATGGTTTATTGTGGGGGAATTTGATATTTGCTAAAACACACATCTTTTGTACCCCGTAAAACACTATTAATCGGACTAAAATGGCTAAATTATGCATAATTTATCTGGCAAATATGTTTTGTTTGTATTTTTATGTCTTGGAAGGTAAAAATTATTGAAACATAGCCAAAAACAGGGAAGTTACGGGTTCGTCGTGTATCACAAAAGGAGTGCCTATTATTAAAAAATCAAGGACAAAGTGTGAAAAAGTCCCCGAGCATGCCAGTGGAAAGAGCACAGAAAAACGAGTCCAACGGTGCCCTCGGATCTTATTGGGCCAGCCCGTAACCCGCTTAATGGGTCGGGCCAGCCCAAACAAGTTAAAGCCCAACTTAAGCCAAAAACTAAGATTTATTAAAATTGAATTGTAGTATGGTGACGTCAGGATGATGTCACGGGTTACTAACTATCTGAGCAGTACTTAACACTTTGTACTGTCAGTACTAACTATAACTATCGGTACTAAGTATATACCTAACTGTACTAAGTTAAGAATGAATAATTCCCAACAAAACGGACTAAAAATGCTAAAATATGAATAATTATCTTGCAAATATATTTGTTTGGTACATTTTTATGTCTTGCAGGTAAAAGGATTGAAACGGAGCAAAAACGGGATTTATCGGGCTCAATTTGGTCAAGTCTAATTACTACTTAATCTAAGTTGAAGTCGTGAAAAGTTTCTGAGCATACCATTGAAGAGAGCACAAGAAAACGAGTCCAAAGGTGCTTTCGGATTTTATTGGGCCAGCCCGTAACTCACTTAACAGGTTGGGCTAGCCTAAGCTAGCATAAGCCCATTTAAATACAAAAGTGATAATTCTTAGTTTATAAAGAGGATGATGTCATCCTACATCACTATCACATGCCATGGAAATAAATCAAATGCCTATCATGTGATCTTCTACTATAAAGAAATGGGCGAATGGCAGCATTACACGTGGCGAGGCATTCTATACCAATTCTCTCAATTGCATTTCAAATTTGATCCAACAAACGAGTGTACTGCGTAAGAATGAAGCAATATAGAAGTCCACATGGCATCCATCTAATGGCTCAATCCACCCTCAATCCGTGTGATTCTAAATATGAGCCAATGATTGGCCAATAAATTATCTAATGATTGGGTGCAAAGTTACAAGAATACCCCCGGGCTTGGATATAAATAAAACCGCACCCCTCTACATTTTGTGAGTTAGAGTGTAGGAGTAGATATAGAATTCTTTTTTTAAGCATAACTTTTTCAAAAAAAAAATCATTTGTAGTTTTTTAAAAAAAAAGTAGTAGTTGTCTCAATTGAAATGTAGCTTATTTTTATAATTCCCAGCTTATTAATTGTATTGTTCCAGCTTATTTTGAGCTTATTTGTAAACTCATAAAGCTTATTATTATAATGAAGATGAAGGTGTTTGGTTGCTTATTTTTCGGTTCATTTCTCCACTTCTTTTCTTGTTAGCTTATTTTAGATTTAGCTTTGTTTTGCTTATTGTTTCGAGCTTATTTTCCTCCTTCGATTAGCTTTCCATATGGCCTAGTCAATTCGGTAATAGCTTATAGATCCAAAATAAGTTTTTAGCTTATTCCATTTTCTTTTCTTTTCTTTTTGTTTAGTTCGAATAAGCTCGTTAGCTTATGTCGATCATCTCCTAGCTTATTAAACTCGAATAAGTTGTTCCTTAGCTTATTCGATTGGTAGTTTATTGGAGTATAATAGCTTATTGTCTCGGTTCATACTTATATCTCACCTAGTTAAATTGTTCTAATTTAGTGATGGTTTTTAAAGTTTTACTCTTGTTAAGATTTTTTTTTGGTCCGAGCCTGTTAAAAAGTTTCAATGTAGTACTCATCAGATCTAGATTTATTTAGCACATGGTTCGATAATTAGCCTTAGGAATCATTTGCAAACTGTCTTAATTTTTATTGAATCAGTATAATTAATCATGGTTTAGAGCAATTAAGTTAGATGTAAGCCCACTGTTAGGCCCTTTTATCTCTTCCTTTTTTGTTTGAGTAATTTTGCGAATGGAATTTTAGAACAGTAGAATAAAATTGTTATGATTTTGTTTTGCTTTAATCCCTTATGTCTTATTGTTTTGTTACTTTTTGGTACCGGTCTACTCATGAGGCGCGGAACTTAAGGGTTTATTTAGCTAGACCGAATTTGATTATTTGTTTTAGCTAAATAAATCGGGTGGTATTCGTTTAATTGCGGGTCTTCAATTCGGTCTCATTTTCTATCCTTTTTCAATTAATTAGTGTAGCTTTAGTATAAAATGTGTTGCTTTGCTTATTTTATTATTATGCTTAGCGAGTAGTCTTATTAGTGCTTGTTAAGTGATATTTGTGAATTGGAAATTAAGTGTGGATTGATAAAAGGTTTAGAGATAAATAATTTTCTATTATTATGTTTAGTAAGCGAGTAGATCTATTAGCAGCTTGTTAAATGCATATTTGTGAATTGAATAATTAAGTGTGGGGGGATTGAAAAGGTTTAGAGATAAATATATTGTTCAGATTATAGATTTGTAAAATATTGTTTTGACAGGCCGCAAAACAATCCCGCAGAGAGATAATACAATTTACAAACAAACATCTATAATTATTTTCCTTTTTAAAAATATCATTTCTCACAATAACCTAACGTTGTGACGGATCAAATTAATCTTTTATAAAAGGATATAATTGTACCAAGTGTTGACTAAACCTCAACTTCACACTTAATAAACCTTTTCACATCACTTAGCAAGCACTACTTGTCATTTATATCTTTTAGATCAATTTTAGTATAACTTTGTAAGTTCACACAAATCTTACAGATTTAATATGAATTTAACTTTTAGAATAAAAACTAGTTAACAACACCAAAACCAAAAACTTGAATGACAATTCAAGCTGCGGATTAACAACTTAATGTGAGATTTTTCATCTCAACTCTCTCACCTCGAGGAAGACAACGGATAAAACCAATAAACCAAAAAACCGTTGATTAATTATTATTCTTTCCTAAGAATGAATTTGTATATCGATACTTTGCTTACGTATTATATATATATAATCTTATACATAAACATAATTATTACACTACATATATAATAATACATATTATTATAAAATGATAAAGTATCAGTAACACTTATATTTCTTTTTCTACAAAACAATAACATTTCTCACATAAAACTAACTGATTCTCGTGTGGAGTCAAAATTATTTTTTATTAAGATTTATAAATTTCGTACAAAATCTGAATATACACCCTAATAATTCACACTTAATTAAAATTTTCCCCACATCACTTAGAATCAAGCATATTTTGTTGTTGTCATTTATATATCTTTTAGGATCAATTTTTAGTATAAATTTTGGGTAGTATTTTTAAAAAAAATCTTAGAAATAAATAATGAGTTTAAATTTTTAGTATAAAAAAAAAAATAGTTTAAAAAAAAGAAAAAATACAAAAAAAAACCAATACAATTAAAAAATATCAAAAAAACAAACCAAAAACCAAACAAAATAACATCAACATTGAATCTTGCACCAGAATACAAAGTTTTAAACAAAAGACTCGTGACTATTTACATAACAAACATCTGAACACGTAGATTTATTTGTCATCATTTATCCTTTTCATTCATTTCACAACTCTCTCTCCAAGTCTAATCACAAATCAACACTCCTTACTCAACACAGCCAATAAAACGTGGTCACCGAGAGAACGACTCTACAACGTGTATTCTGATTCTTATATTCTATTCTAAATAATCACAAGAATTGATTTGTATGATACCTCTTGCTCTACGTCTTATAACATATATATCATCTATGCGCTTTCTAAACATATATATATATTATATAATATATATATAGTAATATAATTCACATATATATATTATATTAAGAGGGTTTATTTGATTAATGCGTGTAAAAACGACATACATCAAAATGGCGTCGTTGCCGGGGAGAGGTGTAACGATTTTTACGGGATTGTTTGAGTTCGATCTTTGAAGATCCTTTCTTCGGAAAGTTTATTTCCGTACTTATTAAAAATATAAAAATCCAAAACTATTTTCTTTTTCATTTTATTTTTCTTTTTCCAAAAACATTTTTATTTTCATTTAATATAATCTTTATAAAAAAAATTAAAAAAATTATTCTCCTTTATCCTCTTACTTTATTTAATTCTTATCTTGTTTATCCTCTTATCCGTTTAATTCTTTGACATGTCTTCGTATAACCATTTTGGTTGCTCGTGGTTTGGAGGTCCGTTTAATGGTGGAAACTGTCCGGGCTATAGCAATGTAGGATCCGGAAATGAGTTTGTCTATGACCCAAATCCTTATTCTTATAATGAAACGCACCGCACTTCTTCAACCAACCTCCACAGCCCCAGTACGATACATACTCGTTTGAGTTATGTCGAATGATTCTCACTATGGTTTTCATTGTCCGCCACAGTTACCGCTTGCCTATGAGCAGGAACCGTGCTACATCAAAATTTTAGTATAAATTTATTAACCACAAAATACACCGAGAGTATACCACAACAATTTCTTTGCTGTGAAAACTGTGGGGGTCCTCATGAAAGTTTTCAATGTCAACCGATGAATCAAAACCACTTTGAGCTTAACTTTAACTATTCCGTTTGAGACCAACGCCCGCCATTTTCATCAATCATCAAGAAGATCTTAATCAGCAAAGGATAAGTGATGTGCACGTTATATGGGATAAACTAAAAGAGTCAAACAATTAAATTCTCAACATGGTGTGATCATTTTGTGAAATGGTAATTCAACGAAAGCAGGCGGCTAATATTAGTACTCATACTCCTGAGCCTCGAGACATTTCATTTTAGCACTGCGTGATGACGATGATGACGAGGAGTATTCTATTCCTTTAAAAGATATGCCTCAAATTTCTCCGTCTAATGCTCTCGCACCTGTGTCTTCTATTATAGAGCCCGAGGACTCTCTCATAATGGGGAATGAGGAACTTAGCACTATTACTGAAAAGGAATCGGACGAATTCATAAAGTCCAGTGTTGAGGACCTTATTACAATCCCAAGAGAGTCCGAGGATACATCCGGTAGTGATAGTGAGAGTGTTTTACCTTCGAGTGATGATTTCTTTCCCATTTTTGAGGAAAAATCCATGACTTTCTCTAACCCTCTTTTCGATTCAAATGATTTTACCTCTAGTGATAACGAGTCACTATCCGATGAGGACGTTCCGGAAGATGTTAAAATTTACTCGAACCCTCTTTTCGAATTTGACGACGAATATATCTCTAGTGACGTAAATCCTCTTTTTGATGAGGTGTTAGAGGACATTGAGTGCAAGGATTCTTATAATTCCAACCTTGATGAGTCGACTTTCCTAGTCACACCTCTTTTCGATTCTAATGAGGATGAGTGTCTCGCCCCTAGAGACGACGTTAAGCTTTTACTTCACCATGATCCGTCTATAAGCATTGTTTCCATTCTCGAGGAATTCACCGATGAACCGCTTCTCGAAGAGAATGATGATTTATTTGATTTGGAATCAAAAGAAAATGAAGGGAAAAATATTTTGTACGATGATTTGATGTCCGAGGACAAAGTTTTCGACCCCGGGATTCATGAGAAAAGTTTTTCTCCGACATTTGTGAAGTTAACCTTTGAGGATCGCCATTATTTTCCCATCACATTTGTTATCCGAATATTTCTTCCTTATCTCATTTATTCGGTGGATTCTCCTTTTCTTCTCTCCTCCGGGAGCGAGGATACTATTTTTAACCCCGGCATCTCCGCTTTTCATTTTTCTTCTCTTAAGCCGGTGGCATATGAAAATCCGATGGTGATTTTTCCATTTTTATGTTTCTGCCCCAAGGACAAAGGAATTCGGGGAGAGTCAAGCTAG
>BQNB010210319.1:0-10277 GCA_026074375.1 Tanacetum coccineum
TAGGCCATAGGACCGATCCCTTTAATGATCTCAAATGATCCCACATATCCTGGTGCTAACATTTCTTTCTTTCCAAAATGCACTAGATCTTTCCAAGACGATACTTCCAACATCACTTTATCACCAACTTTAACTCTAAATGTTTACGCATATTTCCAACATAGCTCTTTTGGCAATCTCTAGCCGCTTTAAGCTTTTCTTTAATCAATATCACCTTATTTGTTGTCTCTTGTACCAATTCTGATCCAATCGACCGAATTTCTCCAATTTCAACCCAAAGAACATGTGACCTACACTTCCTTCCATACAACGCTTTAAATAGAGCACATCAAACACCTGAATGATAACTATTATTATAGAAAACTCAGTTAAGGGTAGATGAGTAAAAAAACCAATCACGCACGCTCTCAACATATCTTTCAAAGTCTGAATGGTACGCTCACTTTGTCTATCTGTTTAAGGATGATAAGTCGTACGCATGTTTTAGCCGTGTTCTCAATGCCTTCTACAATGTCTACCAAAGCCGTGAAGTAAATCTTTCACCACGATCTAAGATGATCGACACATGCACTCCATGCCTTGTTACTATCTCATTAGTGTAAAGTCTCGCCAAATTCTCCATTTTAAAATCTTCACGTACTACCATGTAATGGGCCTACCTTAGTCAGTCTATCGACTATTACCTAATTCGTATCATACCCACTACTTGATCTTGGCAACCTTGTAATAAAGTCCATAGTTATTATATCCTACTTCCACTCGGGTATCTCTAGTTGTTACAATAAACCCAAAGGTCTTTGATGTTTCAGCATTCACCTTTAAACAAGTCAAACAATTGCTAACATAGGTAGAAATATCCTTCTCCATACATGGCCATCATACATATCTCTAAGGTCATAGTACGTCTTATCCGCTCCCGACTGTACCAAGTACCTTGATGCATGAGCATCGTCCATCAATAATGTCCTTACATCACCTATTAATGGAACCCATAATAAATACATACATCCACCTTCCTTCCTTTCTATTAGTTGGTTCAGGCCACGCAGCATTTTTGCTATTGCATTCTCTACCTTGCCTCTTTACATGAGTACACAACCTAATCCTTGATTCGACGCGTCGTAGTAAACTACAAACTCTTTGGATCCATTAGGCAATGACAATATTGGTGCATTTCACAAATTGCCCTTCAATGTCTGAAAAGCTTCCTCTTGTTCCTTGGCCCACTCCTGCTTCTTATTCTTCTGAGTCAGTGAAGTAAGGGGTTTAGCAATCTTAGATAAATTTACTATGAAACGTTGGTAGTAACCTGCCAATCCCAAGAATGATCGTATCCCGGATGGCATCTTAGGTACTTCTTAATTCTTCATTACTTCTATCTTATTAGGGTCCACGTGAATTCCATTATTGTTAACCACGTGTCCGAGAAAAATGAACTTCTTGTAGCCAGAGTTCACACTTGGAAAACTTGACAAACAACTTCTCCTTCTTCAGCAGCTCCAACACCAACTTCAAATAAACCTTATATTCCTACTTAGACTTTGAGTAGATCAAGATATCATCAACAAAAATAATGACGAACTTTTCTAAATAAGGCTTGCACACCCGGTTCATCAAGTCCGTGCCCCTGGTGCATTGATTAATCCAAAAGGCATAACTTCAACTCAAAATGTCCATACCGCGTCCTAAGGGCAGTCTTTAAAATATCTTCTTCATGCACTCTCTCAACTGACGATAACCAGGTCGAAGATCTATCCTAGAGAATTTAACGCGAATCTTATAACTGGTCGAACAAGTCGTCGATCCTGGGGAGATTCTTGGTACTCGAAAGAACCAACTAAATAATGTTTTTATCAAAATTTATTTATAATAATAAAGAAAGTCGTTTTAATTATAAAAAAAATCATTTAAAAAAATCGTCTTAAATATAATCTTTATAAAATTCATTTTAATCATGGTTGTCATAAAATCCAGAGATAGTTATTTAACAGTGTATCGCATCTTACCCATATAAATTACTTTAAACATCCTTTTTATAATTATAAAATTTCATCAAAAACAATCATAAAAAATATTATCATATCTTATTCATAAATATTATCAAAAAAAAAATAGTTTTGTCCGTCAATCAATTATCATATTGTTACAAAATTTATTGTAAACATAGTTTCTTAATAAAAACAATAAAGAGACATTTCCATAAAAGTGTTGTATTCAAAAAATCATTTCAAAATTGTTTTCCCCAAACACCATCAAGATATACTTAAAAAGGTATTCATACTTCGACATTAATGTAAAATATGTTACTCAAACGAGAACATCGTAATACCAAAAGGGATTGTAAAATACCGTAAAGACTCTAACAAAATTTTATTGTTTGAAAGCGAAAGAAAATACCATGAACCATATAGTCAGAATAACAGTGAAGCGAACATGCTCAAGAGAATTTCATACGAAGACATTACGAACCAAAAGAAGAACGTAAAGACTAATCCATACTTACGATCAAAAGAAAAACCATAGAAAAACGTCGGTACTAACATGTCGCAATATGTTACGAAAACCAAAGGATATATAAAGAACGGAGTAATGATATGCACTAATATTTTAGGAACAATTAGTGCTTAAAAGAAAATTTTGATACTCATACGAGTAATCAATACAACGAAAGAACCAATGGAACGTACCAATATCCAAAGAAGCAGATCCGAACAACCAATATTCATCAAGACGCCGAATAGAAAAGTTAGATCATCCATACCGTCATGGTACAAACAAGGGATGCTAAAATGAGGGTTATATATCCGAGCGAATAATCGAGCAGACGAACAAACTCAATAATCGTAATAATAGCATTAACGGGTATCCGGGGTATCCGCAAGCGATAGATAGAAGGAAAACTTACTAACTTCATAACTATTCATAATACAACCGCACATAATATAACATCTTACACTACCAACTAACAAGCAAACACCGATCAATGCAATCATGGTCACAAGTCTACGTGTGTGATGCCTTTATAATTATGTTGGCCACCATAATTATAATTGCATCCTTTCACACGTATACTTACTTCCAAGACTACACCTCTCAATGATAACGCACATATAAGCACATATACCACATTGCACATCTTAAACCACTCCAATATAACATAGAAAGGATGCTCCATCAAAGAAATACTTATTTATATAAAGATAAAATCAAAACGATATAAAGGAACGAAAGTCTCGTACCGCCTCCAAAATACGAAATATCCGAAAGAAATTATCAATAGCATCGTGACGAGGTAAAAGACGGAATAAACTTATGTTGGGCCTCACTTGGGTTTGACTTTGCCTTCGCAAGAGTCACCTGACTTCGCGAGTCCATGCTAACTACGAGCACTCGACAAGCGCTTAAGTTCATAAGAGGCTCCTTCTTAATTGGCTCCTCTTTTGGATCTCTATAGCGCTTAAGTCCAATTGGGAAAAATGGTTCCCCAACAAAACTGATTACGGATAAGGGAGACATAGCTATAAATAGTAAGGAATTAATATATACTATATTAGATAATAGTAGACAAAATAGCTAAATAAAATAAATGCATCTACATGAAGGACTCCTAGGTTATAGTCTAGGCTCAACCACCTACTTCTCTATAACCAAAGGCTCTGATACCAATCTGTCACACCCCGCCAAGGCGGAAACACGAGGCGTAACATCATGGATATCATCACAACACAATGGTGTCAACAATAGAGAATCACTACATGCATAACTAAAAATAAAAGACACGATGTGTCATGACAATACCGAAAACAAAAGAACGACATCTTGTATTAATGAAAAAGGGGTCTCATCAATACAAAGACAATGTCTCACAAACCTATTAAACCCAATAACATTCAAGAATTCATGCAAATAAATACGAGACGAAATCAAATAAGAACTTCCAATGCCATCCTAAAGGTCTCTTTAGCCACTTTTATTAACTTCAACACCTTCATAACGCTCACCTGAAAATGATGCTTAAAACGTCAACACAACGGTTGGTGAGAGTCATAGGTTTTACGACACTAATACAAGATTTAAATTAATTACCGTGATTATAAAAAAACAAAACATGGCAGGACAAATAAGCTGGCTATTATACATGCTAACATGCATTCAACTAACAATCACCAATGGGACGAAATGTGTCCCCCGATCCAAACCACAAAAATAGTCATGGAGAGGAAGGATATCCCCAATCCCAAACTCTTGGTATCGTATCCACACAGGTTCACACCCACACAAAGTAGGCGAAACCTCTTACCCACAAAGTAGGCGAAAACCATCACAACATCATACAACATGCATCGCATAACATATAATAGCTTCATAAAAGTCCATGCGTAAATTAAACCACATAATCACATCAATTAAAACATTTTAAAACATATTTTTGCATCATTTCCATCCCAAAAAACATAGTAAAATAAGACTATGAAACTCACCTGATGCTCAGCTTACTTGACAAGATCTTGCACACAATCTAATCATGACAAAACACAAGTTACACTCGATTAGGCTAAATGCCTAAGTCAATGTAACAATCACATGATGGACTTCTAAACTTTACACTAAGTTTATTATCCTTTATATACATCTCCCAATTCGTTTTCACATCCTATATGACCTTACTTATTAACTTCTACTTTTATAGTTTCTGGCTGAATTTTATAGTCACTTTATGACCACAAATAAAATATCAAAACACCTAATTGATGGTTCTCCTTACATTCCTTATCTCCCCAATGAGTTGCGAGCTACTATGATTTTTAGAAAAAATAATACTAAGTGGAACTATTTTATAAAAATTCATCTTTACAAAATACTCAGATTTGGATCTGAACGCACACCAAAAAGTTTGACGTTCTTAAAAATACTTAGAAAATGTTTTATCGCTAACCCTTCGAACTGAAATTAATAGACAACTAAAATATGATTCATGCTTTTTGGCTAACCCAAAATTGAAATTTAAGTTGGGTTTTTACTCTTCGAAATCAGACCCAAAATACAATTCATGATTTTTGGCTAACCCAAATTTGATTCTGGAGCTGATTTTAGTTTCATATCTACTGATTTTGCGCCCTTGATAAATGTGGAACCTAGTTTTGTAAACCCTGGGTATGTGATAGAAGTAGCATATGGTAAGAAGGTAGAAGTTGATAGGGTTATTCGTAATTGCAAACTAGAGCTAGGAACTTCCCAGTTCACTATAGATTTAATACCATTAGGTCATAGGAGTTTCGATGTGATTGTGGGGACGGATTGGCTGTCTGAGCATAAGGCTGAGATAGTATGCCACGAGAAGGTGGTTAGGATACCATTGGAAAGTGGTGAGATACTTCATGTCCAAGGAGAACGTACTCTAGGAATCGCCAAATCCTTAAGTAACGTGAAGGTAGACGAACCAAAATTGAGTGATATTTCTGTAGTACGAGATTTCATTGAGGTGTTTCCGGAGGACTTGTCGGGATTGCTGCCGCAACGACAAGTTGAGTTCCGCATAGACTTAGTTCCGGGAGCGACGCCGGTTGCGAAGTCTCCATATCGTCTAGCGCCCTCAGAGATGCAAGAATTGTCTGCGCAGCTTCAAGAGTTGCAAGACAAGGGTTTCATACGACCAAGTCATTCTCCGTGGGGAGCACCTGTGCTGTTTGTTAAGAAGAAGGATGGTGCATTACACATGTGTATTGATTATAGGGAGTTGAACAAGCTGACTATTAAGAATCATTATCCTCTCCCGATAATTGATGACATATTCAATCACCTGCAAGGAGCGCGCTACTTCTCAAAGATAGACCTTCGTTCGGGTTATCATCAGTTCCGAGTGCATGAGGATGATATTCCAAAGACCGCATTTCGAACGAGATACGGACATTTTGAGTTTACAGTTATGCCTTTTGGATTAACCAATGCTCCCACGGTCTTTATGGATTTGATGAACCGGGTATGCAAACCATACCTAGATAAGTTTGTCATCATTTTCATTGATGATATTCTGGTCTACTCAAAGTCTAAGGATGAACATGAGGTTCATTTGAGGTTGGTGTTGGAATTGCTGAAGAAGGAAGAGTTGTATGCTAAATTCTCCAAGTGTGAGTTTTGGTTACAAGAAGTGCAATTTCTTGGTCACGTGGTCAACCAGAATGGTATTCACGTAGATCCAAGTAAGATTGAGGCGGTAAAGAATTGGAAAGCTCCTACAACACCCTTTGAAATTCGATCATTTTTGGGGTTAGCAGGTTACTATCGGCGTTTTATCGCAAATTTCTCTAAGATTGCTAAACCTCTTACTTCGCTGACTCAGAAAAACAAAAAGTATGAGTGGGGCGTAGAACAGGAAGAGGCTTTTCAGACCTTGAAGGATAACTTGTGTAATGCTCCAATACTATCGTTGCCTGATGGCATAGAAGATTTCATAGTATACTGTGACGCATCGAATCAGGGATTAGGCTGTGTACTCATGCAACGAGGCAAAGTAATTGCCTATGCATCGAGACAGCTAAAGATCCATGAGAAGAATTATACGACGCATGACCTAGAATTGGGAGCTGTTGTGTTTGCCCTTAAGACTTGGAGGCATTATTTGTATGGTACGAAGAGTGTTATCTATACGGATCATAAGAGCCTTCAACACATATTCGATCAGAAGGAGTTGAATATGCGTCAAAGGAGGTGGATTGAGTTATTTAGTGATTATGAGTGCGAGATTCGCTACCACCCAGGTAAGGCGAACGTGGTGGCAGATGCACTAAGCAGGAAGGAACGAGTGAAACCTAGACGTGTACGAGCAATGGCTATGACTATTCAATCTGGAATAAGAGGGATGATACTAGCGGCCCAGGGCGAGGCGTTCAAGCAAGAGAACATACTCGCAGAAAGGCTACATGGGTTGGATCAACAGATGGAGAGGAGAGAAGATGGGAGTTTATACTTCTTAGACCGTATATGGGTTCCGTTAGTAGGAGGTGTGCGAACAATAATTATGGACGAAACTCATAAGACTAGGTACTCTGTACATCCTGGAGCGGATAAGATGTACCATGATCTTCGAGATATGTACTGGTGGCCGGGAATGAAGAGGGACATTGCTATTTATGTTAGCAAATGTCTAACTTGTTCTAAGGTGAAGGCAGAGCATCAAAGGCCTTCGGGTTTATTGCAACAACCCGAGATACCTGAATGGAAGTGGGATAAGATCACTATGGACTTTATCACCAAGTTACCTAGGACGAAGAGTGGGCATGATACGATTTGGGTAATAGTCGATAAACTTACCAAATCAACTCATTTCCTATTAATTCATGAGGATTTTAGTACCGAGAAGTTGGCAAGATTATATATTGATGAAATTGTGGCACGACATAGAGTGCCCGTGTCGATTATTTTGGATCGAGATGGGCGATTTACTTCACACTTTTGGCAATCGGTACAGAAAGCGTTAGGAACAAGATTAGACTTGAGTACTGCTTATCATCCTCAAACGGATGGACAAAGTGAGCGTACGATACAGACTTTGGAGGATATGTTAAGGGCGTGTGTTATAGATTTTGGTGGTAGTTGGGATGTCCATCTACCATTAGCCGAGTTTTCTTACAACAACAGTTATCATTCGAGCATTCGGTGTGCTCCATTTGAAGCATTGTATGGAAGAAAATGTAGGTCTCCCATTATGTGGGCTGAGATTGGGGAAACTAGTTTGATTGGGCCTGAGTTGGTACAACAGACGACTGACAAGGTAGTTTTAATCAAGGAGAAGCTCAAAGCGGCGATAGATCGTCAAAAGAGCTATGCTGATAGACGTAAGCCCCTAGAGTTCGAGGTTGGAGATAAGGTGTTACTGAAAGTGTCGCCTTGGAAAGTCGTAATGCGATTTGGAAAGAAAGTTAAGTTGGCACCAAGGTATGTGGGGCCATTTGAAATCCTTGAAAGGATTGGTCCTGTAGCTTATAGGTTAAGATTGCCAAACGAATTGAGTGAGGTGCATGACACATTCCATGTGTCAAATTTGAAAAAGTGTTTGGCGGATGCTAACTTGCATTTGCCATTGGACGAGATCAAGGTCGACAAAACTCTTCATTTTATTGAGAAACCCATAGAGATTGTGGATCGTGAGGTTAAGACTTTAAAGAGTAGTAAGATTCTGATTGTTAAAGTACGTTGGAGTTCAAATCGTGGTCCTGAGTTTACATAGGAGTACGAGGACCATATGAAAGCTAGGTATCCCTATTTGTTTGTTACTATTGCTGGTGAATCTAGTGGTTAAATCTCGGGACGAGATTTCCCTAAGGAAGGGATACTGTGACAACTGTGTTTTGAGCAGGTTCAGACAATCGTTGTAATTGACTGAGTTTAATTTTGTGGTTACAATAATTATGTTGTTTATGGGATATTTTTTTATGTTCACATTTTAGTGACAATAGATATGATGTTAAAATTCTATTTGTGTACTTAATTTTGTGACAATGAAAATGATGGTAAAATTTTATGTGTGTACGTATCTATATGTATATGTATACGTATTTAGATAATAGGAATTCACGAGAATAGAAAATTTAGTTTAGAAGTTTGGTTAGTAGATTTTAGTATTTTTAAGTTAGAGAAAAAAAGTTTGAAATCAATTTATTTTTCTTAGGTATTTAAATAAATAAAGGTTTTTATAAAAATAACAAAATTAAAGGGTTTTTGTGTCAATAATAATAAAAAATGTGTTGTTCGGCCGGTTTAAGAAAAAAAGGGAAAACTAATTTTAGAAAAAGTGGGATTCTAATTTGGTAATTATCTAAACCTCCTTATTTGCACTATAAATATAAACCCATATCCCCATATTTTTTTATATTCGGTCGAATCCAAGAGCAGAAGAAAAAAAAAGTTTTTTTTATCAAGATCAATTTCGTGATTTAAGGTTTCAAGAATTAAGGATTAAGGTATGTTTTCAAACCCTAGTTGTTTAGTTTCTTTAAAACATGTAACAATTATTGATGGAATGGATTAGGGTTTATATAAGATCTATAAAATTAGGGTTTTATAAAATCTGTAAATTAATGATGTTAAACTTAATTAGAAGTGTTTAGGGTTTAATTAGGATCATATTGTTGTATTCGGTTAGATATAGAACGCGATAGAATTGAATGTAGGGTTGGGCAGAATTTTGAGTCATCTTGTTTGAATGTTATCTCATGATTGGTAACGAGATTTTTGATGAATCTTATGTCTATTGATAAGTTCAAAGAGTCTAGTTTCCAAAAAGTCCAGCCCCCAAAAGGTTTTGAGATCGGGAAGTTAGCCAAATAATTTTCACAAGAAAAGTTATCAAAACAGTAAATTCGGGTCATATTTGGGTCTGATTTCGAGGAGTAAAACCCCTACTTAAATTTCAAATTGAGGTTAGCCAAAAATCATGAGTTATATTTTAGGTATCTAGTAACTCTAGTTCAAAGGGCTAACACTAAAACATTTTCTAAGTATTTTTAAGGACGTCAAACGTTTTGGTGTGCGTTCAGATCCAAATCTGAATACTTTGTAATGATAAATTTTTATAAAATAGTTTCACTTAATATTTTTTTAAAATCACAGTAGCTCGCAACTCATTGGGGAACTAGGGAATGCAAGGAAAACCATCAATTAGGTGTTTTAGTATTTTATTTGAGGTCATAAAGTAACTACAAATTTCTGCCGAAAACTAAAAAGTTAGAAGTTAATGGTTAAGACTATATAGAGTATGAAAATGATTTGGAAGATGCATATAAAGGATCATAAGCTTAGTGTTAGATTTAGAGGTCCATCATGTTATTGTTACATTGGCTTGGGCATTTGCCTAACCGAGTGTAACTTGTGTTTTGTTATGATTAGATTGTGTGCAAGATCTTGTCAAGTAAGCTGAGCATCAGGTGAGTTTCATAGTCCCATTTTACTATGTTTTCTTGGGATGGAAGTGATGCAAAATATGTTTTGAAATATTTTGATTGCTGTGATTAGGTGGTTTAAGTTACTCATGGACTTTTAAGTAGCTATTATATGTTATGTGTTGCATGTTGTATGATGTTACATTGTTCTTCGCCTACTTTGTGGGCAAGATGTTTCAACTACTTTGTGTGGGTATGAACCTGTGTGTGCTACGGTACCAAGAATCTGGGATTGGGGATAGCATTCCTATCCATGACTATTTTTGTTGCATTAGATCAGGGGACACGTTCCATCCCAATTGTGATTGTTAGTTGCATGAATTCTAGCATGTATAATAG
>BQNB010210321.1:0-10277 GCA_026074375.1 Tanacetum coccineum
GGATAAAACATGCTTACTAGCATATTAATGTAATAAAGTAAGTCCCATAATGTTCTAGGAATTGCACCGGTTGCAATAATTGATCGCCAATTACCTTTTGAATACACCTTTGCTAACAGATCAACTGATGTAATAGTGGTATGTCAAGTTGGATCCTAGGCATTAGAAAATTAATTGTTCATTTATTTAAACATGGGTAGTTAATTTTCTTCAAGGAGTATTATCGAAAATAATAATTCTTGTACTTTACTATGTTTTGTAAATGGCACTACCTATTCAAAACATAAACTATTTGGCTTTCAGGTCGATGTTTGAAAGAGAAAAACTTTCTGGTAATAATTTCAATGACTGGTTTCGTCAACTTAAGCTGGTCTTAAGAGTTGAAAATAAAATGTTTGTTATTGAACACCCTTTACCCGCGGCTCTTGCTGTTGATTCCGAAGCACAAGTCTTGCGCAATGGAATGCAGTTTATGATGCTTATAATGAGGTTGCTTGTCTTATACTTGGGAGTATGACTTCTGAACTTCATAGACAATTTGAAAACTCCTCACCATATGACATGATAAAAGAGCTTAAATCTATGTTTGAGAAACAAGCTAAAGTGGAGAGGTTTGACCTAATCCAAACTTTTCATGCTTGTAAACAAGAGGAGGGTAAACCAGTTGGTGCATATGTCCTTAAGATGAAAGACTATTTGAAGCAACTAGAACATCTTGGTTATGTGCTCCCGCAAGATATTAGTGTTGGTTTAATCTTGAATGGCCTCACTAGTGATTTTGTTAGTTTTGTAAGAAACTACAATATGCATAAGTTTTGTAAGAAACTACAATATGCATAACATGGGGAAGACAATTGGTGAACTACATGCTCTGCTTATTGAGTATGAGAAAGGTTTACTTAAAAAGGCCACTACACCACAAGTAATGATGATTCAAGGTGGAAGAATCCAGAAAGCCAATAAGAAATCGCTTAATGATAAAGGCAAGGGTAAAGGAAAAGTCAAGGGAAATGATAAGCCAGTTTATATCTCGAAGCCTAAAAATCTTAAACCTTCTGCTAAAGAGCACCCGACAAATGATGACGCATGCCACTACTGCAAAGAGGTAGGTCATTGGAAAAGGAATTGTCCTGTTTACCTTGCTGAGTTGATTAAGAAGAAGAAGTAAGTTGGAACTACCAATTCTTTAGGTATCTTCACTATAGATTTATTTTATTTCCCTAAATATTCCTGGGTTTATAACACTGGTTGTGGTACTCACATTTGTAACACAAAACAGGGTCTTAGAGAAGCAAGAAAGCTGAAACAAGGAGCTCCCTGTTTGTACGTAGGCAATGGTGTTCATGCGCAATTGGAAGCTATTGGAAGTTATGACTTAATTTTACCTAATGGCCTAGTGATTTGTTTAGACAATTATAACACCCTGTGTTTTCAAGTCTTTGACGACGTCAATAAATATACTATTTATTTTAAGTATTGAACGTGTTTGCTTAAAATTGTAATCGTTAGATTAAATCGCGTACGCCAAAAATTAGCGTTCAATGTAAACGGGCATCAAACAATTAAATGTTTACATCAAGCAAGGGTTATATAATTATTTTGAGGATAATTATTAACTTTGTTCTTTTTATTTTTATCGGATACGTAAAGTGTATACGTTTCGCGATAAATTGCGTTTAGGCACTCCCGGAACCACAAAAACTTTCCTACGCTTCAACAAATACCCACTTTTATACCCAATACATAAAAATTACATAAATATATAATGTATATCTTTGTTTTGCCGAAATACTTGCATCATATACAAATATAGACATGAAAAATGTCATAAGACTTGCAACTTGGTCAAATGAGTACCATACTTCATGTAAGTAAAACCATACTTGTCCTTTTAACTCTTGTGGCCATACCAAAGACTAAGAACCATGCCTTGCACCTTACTTTGACTCCTAGACCCATTACTTGCACCTTATAATTTAGAAAAGACTTAAAACATAAACATGAAGTCTTGAAAAACATGTAAGGTGTTTATAAAATGAAGTGGAAAAATCAACTCGGAACGAACTATAAAGGCACTTCAATTAGATCGAGGAGGCGAATATATTAGTCAAGAGTTTAAAGATTATCTGAAAGCTTGTGGAATTGTTCAACAGCTTACACCTCCATATACACCACAACACAATGGGGTGTCTGAAAGGAGGAATCGTACCTTGCTGGACATGATTCAATCAAAGATGAATCTTATAACTTTGTCGTTATCCTTTTGGGATTATGCTCTGGAGACTGCTACACGCATTCTCAATATGGTTCTAACCAAGAAGGTTGATAAGACACCATATGAACTATGGTGTGGAAAAGTTTATAATTTGTCTTACTTAAAGGTCTGGGGTTGTGAGGCGCTTGTGAAGAGAGATACACCTGGCAAACTCCAACAAAGATCTGTTAAGTGTATCTTTGTAGGATACCCAAAGGAAATAATGTGTTACTATTTCTACTTCCCACCTGAAAACAAAATTGTTGTTACAAGGTATGTTGAATTCTTGGAGAAAAATCTTTTGTCTCAAGAAATCAGTGGGAGGGACGAAGAACTTAAATAAATTCAAGATGAAGATACATCACCTTCTGAAACACTAGTGAAAAAAAATATTTTTTCCTACGGAGGTTGAAGGGTTTTGAACCACCTACAAACGGAAGTTGTTCTTTGTTCATAAATAGGTCCCGAAAGGACACATCAGCTCCCTGCTTCACTTAAGTCCTAAAATGTAGAAAGTTAGGAGCATAGTTTAGGGGATCTTGATGAACCCGCTAACTATAAAGCTGCAATATTAGATCCGGAATCTGATAAGTAGCTAGATGTTATGAATGCGGAAATGCAATCCATGAAAGATAATTAAGTCTGGTGCTTAGTTGATCTTCCTCCTAATTGTAAGACTGTTAGGATCAAGTGGCTTTTTTAAGAAAAAGACTAACATGGATGGCATAGTACACACCTATAAAGCTCGTCTAGTAGCAAAGGGTTATACCCAAACCTTCGGGGTTGATTATGAAGAAACATTGTCACCCGTTGCTGACATTAGAGCTATTAGGATTACTCATAGCTATAGTAGGCGTTCTATTGGACTAAAAAGATATGTACAAAATGGATTCCAAGAATTTGCCTTCTTAAATGGTTTATCTTGATTAATTTAATGGGCAACTACCTGAAGGATTTATTGATCCAAAACATCCCAGAAAAGTAAGCAAGCTTCAAAGATCCATGTTGATGGTCTTAAGCAAGCATCCGAAGCTGTAATAAAAGATTTGATTGAGAAAAACAAAAGGTTTGATTTGTCAAAATCTTGATGAGCCATGGTGAATACAAAAGGCAGTGGGGATAAATTAACTTCATCATCAGTATATGTCGATGAGCATAATTAGTCATGGGAAATCATATCTCTAAGTATTAAAAATTGTAGAGTCATATCAAGGAGACAGTTTTCGCCATTGAAAGATTTAGGGGAAGCATACATATATTAATTGAAATCAACGATCTACCGAGGATAGTATGCGAAGCGTATTAATTGGACTAAGTCAAGAGTGCTTACATGTAAAACTTAAAAGAATTTAGGATGAATACTTCCAAACGCGGTTATATCCCCATGCAAGAAAAACTTGACTTAAATAAAACACAAGGTACTTCAACACTTGAAGAGGTGAAGTATATGCAAAATGTTCCCTATGCTTCAGTAGTAGGATCCATTATGTATGCGGTAAGATGCACTAGACTTGATGTTGTTCGCGCAAAACATAACAAGCCGTTTTCAATAGAATCCGAGTGAACTTCACTAGACTGCTGTGAAAACCATTCTTAAGTATTTAAGAAATACTAAAGATATGTTCCTGGTTTATGGTGGAAATCCTGGAGCTAAACTTCGAGTTGATTGCTATTGTGATGTTGGATTTGAGACTGATAGAGATGATACAAAATCTCAGACAAGATACGTCTTCATTTTGAATGGAGGCGCAATAGACTGGAAGAGCTCCAAGCAAATACTACTGCAATGTCCGCTACAGAACCTGAATACATAGTGATTGGTGCCAAACTACACCTTAAAATATATATAATATATAATAAAATATAAAATATATATAGCAAGTGTAAGCTAAAACACAATCAATGATACCGAGAAGTGTAGTAGTAGAATGTTTTTCCCGGGTCTTTATGATATCCCAATCGAGACTGACTGGAGAATCGATACATGTCGAAGAATTTGAGATTTTGAATGAGAAAAAAGATTGAGAAGTGCCAAGGACGTTAAAATTAAACAATACTAAACAAAAACGTGATAAGAAAAAAAACCTATAAAATTACGAAATTAAGCTTATCAAAAAAAAAAAAAAAACTGGAGCATAGACACGGCACCCGAACAGAAGTGGGAAAAAACCTATAATGCTTCAAAAATAAAACCCTGAAGAAGAAATTTTCAACTTCTAAACACTCTAGGAGACAAAAACTGAAGATGAAAAAGACTAGACTGAAAACGGAGGTCGTTTGACCCAAAAACGAGTCAAGACAAAAACCGCACCCGACCCCGTTCTTTAAAAAGCAAAAAGTTATAAAAATGACCCTACGAAAAGTTTTATATTTTTCCTACAAACTATATGACTAAATAAAATTTTCTAAAAAAGAAAAATATTTTTTTGATAATTTTTGTATTTTTTATGAATTTTTTAAACTTTTAACGAAATTAAATTATAAAAAATACTAAACAAGACCTTAAGAAAAATTTTACTAAAAATACTAGACACTATAATAAACCTACGAAAAATAAGAAACCTAAAGTTTGCTTATAAATAAGCCCGTAAATAAGCTGTAACAGCTTATAGGCTTTAAAGCCAAAAACGTATATAAATACCTAAGCCCTTGGGACACTAACAGAAAAGTCCCAAGGGCGCAGCGGTATGTGATGTTTATAAAAGGGGATGTATCGAGGGTATAACCCGGTTCGAGTCTTGCTCACCCGGTCAATCCCCTAGTCTTCCCCTTTTTTTTGGCAATCAACTTTGTTGTAAACAAAGTTGATAAAGCTTAAGGAAGCATAACAACTTTCAAAACTACAAGTTTTTGTAAAAGCTTATGAATAAGCTAAAAACGGGCTTCTAAGGTGACAGAAGCTAAAAGTGGGCTTAAGGCTGAAAAAAAAACACTAAGTCTTGGACATTTAAACTAATAAGCTGAAATTTAAAGGGAAAATAATGCTTAAGAGGACGCTTAACTTAACCAAAATAAGCACTAATGAGGCTTAAATGGTAAACAAGCTAAATACCTGAAAGAGTCTTTAAATAGACAGAATAGTCAAAAGTGAGACATAAGGGCAAAAAGCTAAGTCTTTTGGACTTTGTTGGACATTTAAGCTAAAGCTAGGACAAATAAGCTAAGAGAAGTTGTCTAAACTATCCTAATAAGCACCAAAGAGCTAAATGCATATACTAAATAAGCTGAAAAAGGGCTTAAATGACAGAAGACTAAACTAAGCTTAAAAGCGTCAGAAGTGGCCTTAACTAGTATGAGCACTTCAAATAAGCAAAGAAAATAAGAAATAAGCAAAAAACACAACTACAACATACTAACCTGAATAGCCACAGTGTAACATAAAAGAGCATATGAAATAAGCTGAATAAGGCCCAAGAGAAGGCTTAAGCACACAACATGTTGCCTGAACCTTGGAATTTTTAGTAACTGTTGGTGTGAAATGGGCTTAGATACACTTTTGCTCAAAAAAATAATCAGATTAAAAAATAAGTCTTAATTTAAGGACTGAAATAAGGTACTTATCAAAGAGCTTAGGGACGGCTCTTACAATAAGCAAATCCTAAGGCGCATGAAGTCACTAAAAAGCTAGATGGAAAGGGCTTAAAGATCACCACCTTTGCAAACCATGTGGAGAATACGCTTAAATCAATGGCTTAATTTGACAGCTTATATTAAGCTGTCAAATAAGCTCAAAATTGAAAGATAAGATATAAGAACAGCAAAAGTACACTATTGAAATGATTGTGCAAAATTTTAAGAAACGCAAAACCAGATTAAACCCTACTGAATTTAAGGAGGTGAAAAAGGGCTTTTTTAGTTTTTTAAAAAGCTGCCACACATACAAAACAAGGTGGGTTTTTGACTCACAAGTCAAATTGACACAAAGAAGGTGTTTGAACACTTGTTTTAGACACACAAAACGAACTCTTTTTAGAAACCTCAAACTCAAAATTACAAGAGCTTTATTAAATAAGGCCCTATTAACTTTTTTCTAAAACAACCACAGTTTTGATAGCCCTTATAAAAAACTTGAAAAACAGTTTTGGATTAAAAAGTTTTGCAACTCATAACTTAAATATCCACTCAAATCCTTAAGCTTGAAACTCACGATGGACCCCAACCCACAACAAACTAGTTTTTGACTTCGTTTTTCATGTTAACAGCTCAAACACCCCTTTAATTTGCTAAAAAGTGATTTTAAAAACCTTAACAGCGCCTAAATTTAACTGAAATTTTGAAAAAGACTAATACTACAAAGTAATAGTAAACAATAAAAATGGGAAAAAGCAAAAGCAAATAAGCACTTAAAAGAGGATGAAGCTATAGACATTTTAGCTAAATTTTAGACAGTTTGCCATTTTTGTAATGAAAATAAAGGTGATTCAACTACAAGGCAAACCTAAGCTTAAATAAACATTAATAAGCACAAATAGAACAGTAATAAGCTAAAAATAAGCTAATAAGCTATAACAGTACTTAAGCTTATTTTAGACAGTTTTTGATCAAAATGCATAAAAATGAAATGAAAGGCAACTAAGAGGCATATTTAAGCATAAATAAACACAAATGACCTAGATAAGCTGAAAATAAGCCCCAATAAGCAATGCTACAGTAACAGTAGTAGAAATTTAAAGGAGATTACTTACAAGGGTCCAAGTGACAAGGAACCTAAAGCTAATCCTATCCACCCCTAAGTCCTTTGTGATTCTGAACACTTAAAACCCAAGGTCTCTTCCAGGTTTAGACCATGCTTCCTTTTGCTTATCAATAACAAAAATATAAATAGCTTTTTTGACAGAATTTAGATGGAACTTAAATAACTTTTCATTAACTTTTAAGAAGAGTACAAAGAACTTGCAATAAGCTGTAAATAAGCTGAAAGACACATAAAAATGACTTAATTTAAATAAAGATAAAGACTTCTACTCTACATACTAAAATCGGCTCACATAGCCTTCTATTTATACTAAATCCTAAATCTTCAATCTTGCAAAGTGTGTTTCTTCTGTGAGAGAGTCCAAAACAGTCTTTTTAGCCATTGATGAGCTTTTGTGCTTCTTTGAGTTAATCCTAGCCATTGATTCGGCCATGTTTTATGGGAAAAATGGGATTGCCAACATGGAAAGGCTCCTTTTTTGGTGGGAAAGATAGTGGAGAGGAGGGGGGAGGTTTGTCCATGGGGTTGTTTGGGTTTGCAGGATAAAAGGGAGGAAGAAGACCCGTGATTGGGTCCTCGGGGTTAAAAAAAAAAAAAAGACGTGAGAAAAGTGTTTATATAAAAGGACAGGGCACGGGTTTAGGTTTTGGGCAAAAAGGACCCCTCAACTTAAATATAAGTAGTATTACATGAAAGGATACCGTTATGTGTTTGAAGTTTAGAAATTGGCAGAAATGCCCCCCCTTCAGGTGGTATATACGATCATTACACACAAGTCCATGTGGTTTGGAGGACTTGGCAACGAATCCCTATGAGGGATTTTTCTCCTTTTTCCTTTAAAAAAACAAGGTAGGACTTTGCAGAATTGGTCCCAAACACTTGTTTTTCTTTTTCACTTTTCGCCTTGGGTTTGAACCTTTGATTTGTCGGGGGTTACTTTGGCTTTGAACTGTTTGACTTTTTGGCTTGCGATTTGGCTTGTATTTTCACACTATTCCATTCTTTGGCCCTAGTTATGACGTTTTGGCTTCGTTTTTTGTCCTTTTCTTAGATCTCAGTATTCCATAGCTTCAACACAATTAGGCAAAACAAGCATATATTTGACTATTTAATTCCATTTTTTGGTTATTAGCTCGATTTTTTAAAGTTAAAATTATGGTGGGAATTAAACACATACCCACATAGCTACTTCGAAAGCTGCAATAGAAGCTGTTTGGATTAGGAAGTTTATATCAGGGCTTGGTATAGTACAAACAATAAACGAACCTAATTATAAGATGTTTTGCGATAGATTCATCTGCACTTTCATTTATGCTGCGCCATCCACTACCCATAAATGCGTATCATTATGTTTGATATGTATTGAACTATGGTGAAAAAAAACAAACTTCTAAAGTTTACACATATACAACTGACAAATTCAAATAAAACTTCTTAAAGTTCACACAGATGGCAATCTAACAAATGCTTTTTACAGAGACTTTATCAAAAGGAAAGCTTACTCAACATGCTAGGGGTATGGGACTTCGTTTAGCTAGTAGTTTCATGTAGATATGTGTTTAGTATTTGGATAAGGGATGTTAAGTAAATTTATTTAATGATAATGATACTTGGTATTTTGTTATATTTATTTAATTTGTGTCATATATTTTTATGTTTAATCCGTGAATAATATTTTTATTATTCTAAATGAGTCCGTTCTCGATCAACAATATGGGAATATAGGTAAACTAAGACAAATTTAAGTGATTGGTGATATCTTATATATTAAAGGATGTGTTCGCCAAACTCACATAATATTCATAAGATGATTATTGGACTTCCCCAACTAACAAGATTATCACTTTATGGATTGGCGTCATTAAGTAAATCTTGTAAGTGATTTTGTTTACTAAAATCCTTAGACTTGAGATGCAAGTAGGTCTTATGTGTGGATTGTTCTTGTTGATTTAGTTCTGATTATCCTAAGTAAGATAGCTAATAAGGACTATTTTCAGAAGTGATTATGAAGCATGTGACTTGACACTTGTAGTCAACAAATAATTTGTTCCTTTAATAGTTGAAGTATGATGCCACTGGGCCCCTCATAGAGTTAATCAGATGTATGTGTGGCCACGCCTAAAAGTTCATGTAGATGAGTCTTAATGAGTTTTGGTAATCTTGGTTAATTACATATACGAGAAACAGAATCGTTAATTAATGGAATGACTATTGATCCATATCTATTTTTAAAACGGTATCAGAAACAAATGGATTGTAAATACATAAATCATTTATCCATGACTTTATAAAACCACACTCAGATGCTTCTGGGAGCATTGGCGTGTTGCTAGATGCTTACCAATGTTATTATATTATTTGATACATGTCCAAGTGGGAGCTGTTGGATTATGTCCACGTAAAATAATATATGTTTGGGAATTTATTTGAGCCTACGGGGACGCACGCGTTAATACGTAAAACGATGATATTAATATATTACTGTAATATATTAATTAGTTATTTAATAAATGATCATTAAATATATTAGATATTCAAAGGGAAAGATATATTAGTCATTAAAGGTTAATAAAAGGACTAATATGCAAAACTAGGAAAAGGAAGTTTCGGGTTGCCCCCTCCCCTCCCTAGTCAGCCAAATACCCATTCCATATAGGATTGGGATTGCTTGCCTTGCAAGCAAAGATATTAGAGCCTATATAAAGAGACCTTGGGATTCATTGTTGCTTATGCTTTTAGAAAATAAATCCCAAGAAAATAAATCCCAAAGTCTCTCTTGCTCTCTCTTTGTTCGACCGAACCAAAAACCCTAAGGGTTTCGGTTTTCTTTTCCTTTGTGCGATCGAACCACACAAGTGGTGGTTTCGTGGTTGTTGATTGTCAAGTTTTGGGAGATCGTTTGCTAATCACTACTAGTACTAGCATACATCATTGTTTGTTACGGACGTATTGTGTGTGTTGTAGTAGATGGATTATACTTTAATCCTAGTGGTTTTCGCGTGGTATTAGTTTTATACACACGCGTATATTCCAGACGGTGTTTACGTTAATTGCTAAAAGGTAGACATTCTTGATCCTTTGTTAATTATCTATTCTTTAATGCCTTCCTAATCCGTATCTATCTTTTCCTAAAAGTCTAAAACATCATATTTTTGCACATACGTACATGGCTGGCAAACCCATATCTAATATTTATTGTTGCTTTCATATCTCTTATAAGAAACAACAATATGATACAATGTTAACACAAACATACCATTTTTATCGGGTAAGAAGACATTCAGAATAGTGGCGCCATAATTGGTGATATTGACTGATAAATTCCCC
>BQNB010210322.1:0-10277 GCA_026074375.1 Tanacetum coccineum
ATAAGACCTTTTGGGTGCCATGTGACCATCTTGAATACCATTGACCACCTGGGCAAGTTTGATGGGAAATCAGATGAAGGGTTTTTAGTTGGATATTCTCTACAAAGCAAGGCTTTTACGGTATACAATTTAGAAACCAAGAGAGTTGAGGAAAACCTGCACATAACCTTTTTAGAAAATAAACCAAATGTTGCAGGGAAAGGACCAACTTGGCTGTTTGATCTTGATTATTTAACTGATTCAATGAATTATCAACCTGTAAGTTCAGAGAATCAAGCTAACAAACATGCAGGTCCAAAAGAAGCTAATCAAAATGTAGGTACACAAGATATTAATGATGCAGGAGATTCTAAAAAAGAAAAAGAATCTGCTCAGGACTACTTTGTACTACCAATATGGTCTTCTTATTCTTCAACAGTCAAGAGGTCAACTACAAAGCATGCAGGTGAAGCACCTAACAACCATCCTGATGTACAGACAGGTGATAAGCCAGTAGATAAGAGGGATCAAGTCTTTTTGGATGAGCTTGAAAGGCTTAAAAGACAAGAACAGGATGCTAATGATGCAACTGAAGCTCTCAGGAAGGAGTTTGCCTAACAAACTAAGGATTTGCTTCTACAAGCAGGAGTTGCTAAACCTAGCAATACTAACATACTTAATACTGCTAGCACACCAGTTAGTACCGCTAGTCCTCAAAGTGATCTAACCAATCCTGACCAAGATGATTCAGAAATACCTGTACTTGAGGAAATTTATGAAAATCCTACTGATGGTATTTTTACCAATTCATCTTATGATGATGAGGGTGCAGTGGTTGATTTCACAAATTTAGAACCTGTTGTGAATATCAGTCCTATTCCCACATCAAGGATTAACTCTATTCATCCTTCAACTCTAATTCTTAGAGATCCACAATCAGCAGTTCAAACAAGAAGTAAAGTGACTAAAAGTTCTGGAGCCCATGCTTTTGTAAGTTACATTCAAAAACAAAGGAGAAATAATCATAAGGACTTCCAGCATTGTTTATTTGCTTGTTTCTTGTCTCAAAATGAACCCAAGAAAATCTCTGAAGCACTTGAAGATGAAAGTTGGGTTGATGCTATGCAGGAAGAACTGCTGCAATTCAAGATTCAGAAAGTTTGGATTCTTGTAGATTTGCCTTATGGGAAGAAGGCAATTGGAACAAAATGGGTTTATAGAAATAAGAAGGATGAGAGAGGAGTTGTGGTTAGGAATAAGGCAAGGTTAGTTGCTCAAGGACATAGGCAAGAGGAAGGGATAGATTATGATGAGGTTTTTGCTCCTGTGGCCAGAATTGAAGCCATTAGGATCTTTTTAGCCTTTGCCTCTTACATGGGCTTCATAGTCTATCAAATGGATGTGAAAAGTGCCTTCCTTTATGGCAAAATTGATGAGGAGGTCTATGTGTCTCAACCTCCAGGTTTTATAGATCCTAAGTCTCCTAAGAAGGTCTACAAAGTGGTGAAAGCTCTCTATGGGTTACACCAAGCTCCCAGAGCCTGGTATGCTACTTTATCTACTTTCTTATTGAAGAATGGATACAGAAGAGGAACAATTGACAAGACTCTTTTCATTAAGAAGGACAAAAATGACATCATGTTAGTCCAAGTTTATGTAGATGATATCATTTTTGGTTCTACAAAGAAATCTTGGTGTGATGAATTTGAGGCCTTAATGAAGAGTAGATTTCAGATGAGTTCTATGGGAGAGCTCACCTTCTTTCTTGGATTACAAGTCAAACAGAAAGAAGATGGTATCTTTATAAGTCAGGATAAGTATGTTGCAGAAATCCTGAAGAAGTTTGATTTTGTCAGTGTTAAGACTGCTAGTACACCAATTGAGACCCAGAAGCCTTTAGTCAAGGATGAGGAAGCTAGTGATGTGGATGTACATCTTTATAGATCCATGATTGGTTCTTTAATGTACTTGACTGCTTCTAGGCCTGATATTATGTTTGCAGTCTGTGCTTGTTCTAGGTTTCAGGTCAATCCAAAGACTTCCCATCTAAGTGTTGTTAAGAGAATCTTTAGGTATCTAAAGGGCAAACCCAAACTGGGCCTTTGGTATCCTAGAGTGTCCTCATTTGACCTGGAAGCCTACTCAGATAGTGACTATGCTGGAGCAAATCTTGACAGGAAATCCACAACAGGAGATTGTCCATTTCTTGGCATGAGACTTATTTTTTGGCAATGCAAAAAGCAGACCATTGTGGCTACTTCTACTACAGAGGCAGAATATGTTGCTGCTGCAAATTGTTGTGGGCAAGTTCTATGGATTCAAAATCAAATGTTAGACTATGGGTTCAATTTCATGAACACAAAGATCTACATTGATAATGAAAGTACAATATGCATTGTAAAGAATCCAGTATATCACTCCAAAACAAAGCATATTGCCATTAGGCACCACTTCATAAGGGATGCTTATGAGAAGAAACTTATCCAGGTGCTTAAAATACACACTGATGACAATGTAGCTGATCTTCTAACCAAGGCATTTGATGTTAGCAGGTTTCAGTTCTTGGTTGTTACAATTGGGATGATCAATCCATAAGCTGCATTAGTTAAGGGGAGGCAATATGATTTGTTGTATAGTTTGTATGAAGTGTTCAGTGTGCAGACGCATTTTAACCATAAGTGACGAATTTCAAGAAGTTAATTGGGTTTTAAAGAGTCATTGGGAAGAGCTTTAGATGGTACTGAAGCACTGCTGTTGCCAAAATTGTTCATTCTTTGGTTGGCAAAAGTTAGTACCGACAGTGCAAATTTAGTACCGTTGGGCAAAGATAGTACCGCTATAGAGACGTTGAAGAAAATACCGCCAAGGGTATAAAGTGTAAATTGAAACGGTTTCTTTGATTTTAGGTTTGCTAAACCTATATAAACCCATCTCAATTGCACAGTTCACTCACGTAATCTCTCTTAAATACTTTCTTTCATTCAAGCCCTAATCTCTCACTCACCGACGATCTCCAATCATGGCTGTTCTTGAATCGTGCCCTAAACACAACATGGTCGCATATTTGGAAAAGACTGCTGGGAATGCAGAGTTTCATGAGGTTATTGACTTTCTTGCGCGAAGCTCTATTCACAATGCTCTCACTGTAAGTCCAGTAGTCTCTACTACATTTGTTGAACAGTTTTGGATGTCTGCTAAATCCAAAATAATCAACAATGTTAGGTATATTACTGCCAAAGTAGCTGGCAAGCCTGTGTCTATCTCTGAAGCATCAATAAGAAGTGATCTTCTTTTTGATGATGCCGATGGGATAGATTCTCTACCAAATCAGGCTATATTTGATGCTATACAGCTCATGGGTTATGAGGGGGATTTAACTGTTCTAACATTTAACAAAGCTTTGTTTTCACCCCAATGGAGATTTCTTTTTCATACAATGAATCATTGTATTAGTTCAAAAAGCACCTCTTGGGATCAAATTCCCACTAACATTGCCACTGCTGTAATTTGCTTAACATCTAATCAGAAATATAATTTTTCTAAATTAATTTTTGATGGTATGCTTAGACACTTAGATGCAAAGAAAAAGTTTGTTATGTATCCAAGGTTCATTTCAATCTTTTTAGATAAACAGCTAATGAATGTGCCAGTACCTTTAGACCATTTTCCTGTAAATGCTTTGACAAGTAAAGTTTTCTCCTTTATGGTTAAAAAGGGTAAACATTTTTCAGGGAAAGTCACACCTTTATTTGCTTCTATGTTGGTACAACCAACTGAGGATGAGGGTGCCACTTCAGAAAGACCATCTGAACCACAACCTACACCCTCTCCTCCTCACCCAAGTGAAGCCAATGTTGAGCCTCAGTCTGACCCATCCCCTAGACCTTCACCTACTACTCATATTCCTGATTCCATTCCAGAGAGTTCTGGTGGGAATCATGGAGGTCATTCATCCAGTGATAAATCCCTTTCAGGGAATGAGGGTGACATGACACTCCAAAGTGTCTATGATCTTTGTATCTCTTTGTGTACACAGGTTACAGATCAAGCCAAGGAAATGTTGGTCGAGTATGAGCATGCGGCTATGAATCATGTGAGTCATCTGGAACCAGGTACCTCCATTTCCATCTTTATTTGATCCTGAAATAAAACAGTTAGTAATAAAGCGTGGGGACGAACATGGCTTTGTCATTCGCCCGTGTTTGGTTGGAGTAACCTTCGAATCCGTGAGGATCGACCTGTGATCAGATAGATTCAATTTAAGAAGAATCCTCTTGACAGGATTTCCAGCTGTAGTATTGAATCTTTCTAACACATATGTATTAGATTCATCGTACTCAGCATGTTCTCATTATCGAAACGTCTCAAAGCAGACAGCACGATAAGAGTGAACCAGTGAGTTACTATCTCACCGATTAAATGAAAAACTGATTTGAAAAATCAATCGACGTGTCACTTGCTAAAGTGGTTTTTGTGACACATCGAGAGTTTAAAGCAATTCAAAAATTCATTAATCGTCGATCCATAACCTGAAACAAGTTTGATTCATAAGAATCGCACCATTGTTGCTTTCCAGTTGTTCACAAGTTTGATTCATAAGAATCGCACAAGTCACCTACCATGAGCTTGTTTGATGTTGGCTCAAGCAGGATTTCCATCTTCACTGTGAATAATATCACTCGGATGTTCTGGCAAAATCACAAGGATAATGCGTAGGACTCTTAATATATATCTTGTTATTCACATTGTGTGACTTAGCAAGCATAATTTGACAAGTGTCCTAATGAGATTTATGGATGATCTCTTTTGGCTCTAGACTCAATAGTGCACTTTGTTTTTAGTGATCGGAGGCTGGAGCAGACTGCCACCTTTTCAATATCAACTAACTCGGAGTGAGAAAGTCAATAGAAATGAGTGTATCTCTGTGAGTTTTGAAACAAAGTCTTTCTGACTTTGAGTTGCTGGGAGGGGGTTCTAAAAGATAAAGGGAAAAAGAAAATTGAACCGAGCCCGAAGATGAGTCTGATACGAATTGAAGGGTATTTCCTGAAGGCTGAAAAAGAAGTTTAAGCAAATTGTAGGGATGAAGAGATAGCTAGAAAAGCGTGCAGAGGTTTGGGCGCAAAAGAGGAAGTGAAAAAGTTGCTGAGGTAATAAGCTACAAAGGCTGCCCTTTCAAATGAATATGACTTTATTCAAGCAAAAATGGAAGCTGATAGACTTCTTGCATTAAGGCTTCAAGATGAAGAAAGAGAGAAGTTCACTGTGGAAGAGAGAGCAAAATTCCTTCATGATACAATTGCAGCTCAAAGAAGGTTTCTAGCAGAACAAAGAGCCATTGCAATCAGAAATAAACCTCCTACAAGAACTCAGTTAAGGAATCAGATGATGACTTACTTGAAACATGTTGGAAACAAGAAACACTCAGACCTGAAGAAAAAAACTTTTGAAGAAATACCGCTTTGTATGAGGAAAGTGAAAAGTCTTGATAAAGTTTCACTGCTGTTGGTTCCCCCTCGAGAGATGATAGATATTTTAAGGGAGATTGAATGAAGGAGAAAAGATCTTGAACAGAAGAGATTAAAAAAGAAGGTTGCTAAAGAAACTCCAAAGACTGAGGACACAGCAAAGGCACCTGTTAAGGTAGATGTGACAGAGCAGGGTACAAAGAAAGGATCCTCCAGGTTGTGGTCCATATGAGGATGATTTGCAAGGAAAGGATAAGACCCTCAACCAATGTTTATAGTGACGCCATGAACCAAGAAAAATGCTTGAAGATTGTCTACATTTGACGGTACTATGGATAGTGAAATAAATGGGAAGAGAAAATTTGTCATTGTCTAGGTTGGATAAGGTTCATCATAGTCGGGGAATATCTTGTTATTCTACTGGCAAATGGAACTTAAGGCATTCACATATTTATTGGAGGTATCTGCATATATTTGATAGGCTAAGATTTGTTTTCACTTGTATGATTTAGTGATGGAGCAGCCGTACTCAGAAATTACCCATTAGTAGGAATTTTGTTAATTTTTGGGGAGATTTGACACGATAATGATGGAATCCTACAAGAAGAAAATGATCAAAGTCGATTTCCTAGGTTGATCACAAGATTGGGAGTGGTCACTTGGAGGATTGTTATGATGCTTGTGGTGTTTATTTACATAGAACTTAACAGATGGGACAGTCATCCATATGTTAGTTGAAAGAAGATATCCTCTTTCCAAGGATTTATTGCAAAGGATGCTTAATCTTGGATTGGAAGTTGAAAGAGAAAGTACTACTGCTCTTGATTTGATCAGATTTATTAAGCAACAGATTGATGAGAATTAATGTTGTAGATGGAAATGAGAAGGGATTGAGTGTTGGCTAACCACCACACAACAAATGGTCATCAGTTCACCATGCTTAACAGGCATAGAACGGCTAGTCCATAAGCAAAACGACTTTTTTTTCATTTGGTTTAAGACTTCTTAAATCCTTTTTGGTGTTAATTTACCAAAGATTGTAGGTGGTTTTCAACTCACCTTGCTTAATGGAGTAAAGAGTTGCTAGTCCAAAATCAAACAGTTCTTGGCCCCCCTAAAGACTACTCAATTCTGTTGATAGCTGATCAGTTTGCAAAACTATATGGTTTATCCAATGGCCACCATGTCTATGGCAATGAAGCATTGGCTAGTCCAAAAGCAAACGGTATTTGGTAAAGACAAATCATTTCCGTTGTTGTTGACGTCTTACCCAAAAATTGCCTTTTTTGGTAATCAACTTACCCATATTTTGAAATAAAGTGTTGACTATCCCGGGCAAACGACTACTGGTAAAACGGAAAATCAATCATTTATGGCTCGGTTAGTTTGCCCAAAAACTACCATAAGCCAACTCTAGTTGGATTGTTGCTGAAAATATGTTGATGTATTGCTGCAAGGGACATGTTTGCCTGATAAAGATGGATAGTAAAGATGTTGATGAAGAGGGAAAGTGTTTACCAAGGATTAGATCAAGATGTGTTTAAGCGTATGTTTGGATAACATCCTCAAGAACTTAAGAAGATTACCTAAAGAACATGAAGTTAAACAAGTTCCAACATTCATGTTTAGGGGAGGGATTGTTGGGATTATTATTCCTGACTTAGCTACCATTAGGTTATATACTTTTTCGTACCAATAGTTATAGTTAGTAATGACCAGTTACAAAGTGTTGATTGAGAGATGGACCTCAGATATAGTTAGTACTTTAGTATAATATAGTTCTCGGACTACTGATTTATAGAGATATGTAATGAGATATTGTAGGAAAGAAGATATGTATATCTTTTGTGCATATTTGTAAGTCTGTTAGGGTTTATCCTTGGTCTATAAAGGATACCCTACGGCATTAGAGAGATAAGGACACAACATTGTTATCACACAAATCTCATCTCATACAATCATATCTCATAGTTAGTAATCTGTAATCACTTTAGCAGATTAATAGAAATCAAAGTTTAGTTTTTCATTGTTCTTCTTAATACTATTGTGTAGATTCCGCATATACAATAAGTGTTCATAGTCAGTGTTTTCTCTATAGTCAATCTGTATTTATACAAGTGGCTTGCCACCCTTTTGCAGGCTGCATAAGATTCTGTTCAGGTTTGGGCTGCAAGTCATTGTTCTTCTAATACTATTATGTATGATTCCGCATATAACAATAAGTGTTCATAGTCTAGTGTTTTCTCTATAGTCAATGTAATTTTAAAAGTTAGCTACCACCCTTAGAGGATGCAAGATCTGTTCAGTTTAGGTCTCACAAAAACCAAAAGAACGATTATCTTGTATTATGTGAAAAGGGGTCTCCACCAATACAAGAACAATATATCACGAACCTAATATATCAATTAACTTCTACAAAATCCATGCAAACAAACTTAACAAACCTCAGGAGCTCAAACTCCAATGCAATCCTAGCGGTCATTTAGCTACATCTCCTTAACTCAGTATTTCATGAAGCTCACTAAAAATAATGCTTAAAAAATATCAACACAACGAGTTGGTGAGAGTCATAGGTTTCAAGACACTCAAAAACAACCTTTAAATTCCAAATTACTATGATAAATAAACCATAACATAGCTGGACCAACATCGCTATTACTCTCATACAAGCTTAACTGCCGAATCACCCAATCCACATTGAGATGTTCACACTCAATTTCTCTACAAAAAAACATAACAACAATGAGGCACGATCACGCTCACTCATAACAACTACGTAATAAGCACGATCACGCTTACTACCAACACATTCCATAAATTCCTTGTGAGACGATCACGCTTAACTACCAAACAAAATCCATAAATATCCCTGAGACGTCACGCTCAAGCCACAACAAATTCATACCATAAAAGCCCAAAGTAGCACGCAAAACATACAATAGTCACGTATAGCCCCAGCATAATTTAAATCACATTATTACAGTAACTACAATCATTTCAAAACTCTTTGCATCATTTTCACCCCAAGAAAACATAAGAAAAATGGGCTATGAAACTCACCTGTGCTTAGCTTCCCAAAGAATGCAATAAAAGTTCAAAACACTTCAGGATACTCGCACTAAAATAATTAAGCACACAATAAGCTTACCATCAATTAGGCATTCAACCAATATGATGTAACCCAATCTCGGCTCGGCTCGCCTCTACCCCTCTCTGCCCACCGCCTCTCTACCATAGTTTCATATACTTGATTTAACCCCTTTTCAACTGCATACGCTATTTACACTTCAATGCTACACTTTATATTTTCTAGTTTTGAGCAGAAATTTATACTCACTTACACGTCCTAAACGCACCACTTAAACACTCTCATATTCAAACCAAAATTCATCATGCTGCATATATGTCCTATGAACCTCTCATAGCTCTCCCAAAGCCATTACCCTTTTACAAAAACCCCTTAAAAATTCATTAATCCAAAGTGTCCAAAATTCGTCCAGAATCTGACCTTCTAAAAGTATGGCACTAGCTGACCACTTTAGACCTCCTTTAATGCTTAGCAAAAATTCAGGGATCACACACAATATATAAACTAACTTCCACACGATTTTTAGCTTCTAACTAGATGTCTAAGTATTTTTAGAAAAATCAAAACCAAAACTAAAATCCGTCATTGTTTTACACACAGATTTTGTAACGCCCTTTTAACCCACTTCCCGGCCATAAAAACTTACGAGGCCAACTTTTTTGGAAAGTAGACTCTCTGAGGTTATCTCCAGTACGTTGTAAATTATTTATTTGATAATTTATGATTGAGTTATGCTCGTTACAAAACTGCCTAACTTTTTGCAGTGACTTAAACAATTAATTCGGGCGATCTTAACCCTAATGCATGATCAAAACACGTACCTGGTATGTGTGTAATTTTACATACCTTTTACTTAATAAAACGATCCTAAACGACCAAAAACGCACATAAAATGCCATATATATGCTTGTTTTTGTGTTTGTACTGTGTAGGTACCGGATATTCACAAAAAGACAAAACCAAGGCCAAAACCGGACAAAACTGAGCACGGATTTGAAAAGAGCGCGAAAAAACCGAGGCCAAAGGTGCAAAAGGATCGAAAACAAAGCTAAAACGGATATTTCCGAATCGACTCGACAACGTTTGTGCCTTTAATAAAGTCAAGACGAAGTCAAGGTCAACCCCGGGATACGGCATTAAAAAGGGCATCAAAAACCGAACCCGAAGACCTAATTTTCAAAAGTGGGCCCACCCGTACCCACCTAGTGGGCCCGGATCAGCCTACTTATTTAAAGTTAACCATAAGCCCAAATCCTTTTGTATTTAACCCATAATGGCCCAATTCCTTTTAATACATCTAACGGCCCAAAACAGTTAACATAGGCCCAAGACCTTAACTCTGTTAAGTCACCACAAGGACTGTACATGTAATAACCCTGATCACCCTCAAGGGCAATTCTTTCCATATCTTTAAAACTCAGTTACACCACAAGGACTATGGGTATAAATGAAACATGCAACTTGAGGGATCACTCTTGCCAAGTCCCAAAAATGTTAACACACCACAAGGACTTAAATTGAAACACTATGTTACATATTGGAGGACCACAATTGCCATTTTCCCAAAGAATTTACCCTTCAAACACACAGATACCCTTTTTCCTGCCATTACTGTTCACCATCCCCAAAATCCCTCAACCCTGCAACTCCAGTCCAAAACCCTTTCCCCACATATCATAATGTCACTTTCATCCTAAACCCCACACTCAAGACACTGTGGCAATCCCTAAACACCCCATTGG